>PVKB01003848.1:0-173705 GCA_004027205.1 Ctenodactylus gundi | reverse complement strand
TTTTCCAAAACCATCCTTAGCTTGCAGTCATACAGGAAGAGGCAGGAGTTGATCTTCCTTGCTGCAAGTGTTTGCCAACCTGTTCCACTCCAGCCTCATTTACCCTGCCCTCAGAAGAGCGCGCCTGTGTCCACAATGAAGTGCTGACTTTCCCTTCTTCCCATTTCCCAAAAGCAATGCTAGATACAGAACACTTCCCTCGGCAGCACAAGTGAAAAAAATTCGTTCAGTGCCTCCTCCTCTCTCATATGGGGAAAGAGAGAGGCTCTCCAAGGATGTACACTTCCCTTTAGGCCAATAATGTCCCAGGACATCTGTTATTTATCATGCTAATAAAGGCTACCAAAAGAGACCAGTACGTCTAACTTTTCAAATGGGACTACCTGATTAGGACCAAGAGAATTTTGTAATTTATGAACTCTTGTACAGTTAACTTTGGGAACTAATATTACTCCTCAATCATGTTATTTTATTTTTTGAGGCAGAATCTCACTCTATAGCCCACGCTGGTCCTGAACTCACTAAGAAGTCCAGGCTGGCCTTGGACTCATGGTAATCCTCCTGTCTCAGCCTCCTGAGTGCTGAAATTACAGGTATGAGCCACCATATCCAGCTTATATAGTGCTGGGGAATCAAACTGAGGTACTTAGCGCTTGCCTAAGCACTTGCTAGGTAAGTGCTTTAACCATTGAGCCATTCCCACAGCCCCTCTTCAATCATTTTGAAGTCAAAAACAGTAAGCGTGGCCATGCCTCCAAAATTTTGGAAATATTTAATGAGGACAAAAAAAAAAAAAGAAATCACTTGACATAGATACAGACTAAAATTAGTTTGAAACTAGGCTCCATTTCCAATTTAACTGATTGGTGCTTTTCTCTTGTGTGTCCAGTAGGTAATTTATGCACTCATGGCTGAAGGCAAGGAGTCTACTTAAGAGAAGGATTTTCAATGCAGCCATTGTTGTTTAACAGTTTATCTCCAGCCCTAGTCATTTTCTCTCATTGCTGTTGGGTGACTTAAACTTGCCTCTGCTTCTGATGTAGAGAAACATTTTGTATTTGTTTATAATTCTACCAGGGAGGCGCTAAATCACACATACAGAAACTGAATGAAGCAGCTTGTTTTAAAAACATGTTAGTGCATTGGTTCTAATATCTTCTGTGGATAAATGTAATCAAGTTAGCAAATTGGTTCGATCACCAAAAAAAAAAAAAAAAATACAAAGCATTTTTTTCCAATTTTTTCCACAGAACAGTGTATGTAGTTTGGGGTTTGGGTATGGTAACTTGTTAAGCTTTTTTTTTTTTTTTTTTTTTCTCTTTACAGAGCTGGTATATCATGAGAGGTTTCTTTCATTCCTGTTCTATTCTCTATAAGCTGTAGAGGGAGGGTGAACTCTAGAAAACTTAAAAACAACTGCGATCAACTATCATCTGGAAAGGGACAGCTCTAGGATGGTAAGGGGAATTCATGAAAGGTCCAACCGCTTCAACACCTGAGCTGTTAAGTTGTACACTATCATTCACGTTTTCTTAGCATTTACAAGGAAATCATACACATTTAAGAAACAGTTACTGTTCCATTAAATAGCAACCCAGTCTGTGATTTGTGGCCTTACAGAAAACTTTGTATGACGTGGTTGTTTGATTTGCTATTCTGCAACTTAAAATTTCATAATCTACTTCTATGACAGAAAACAAAAGCAACAGTTGTACTGACCGTGTTTAACAGGCTAAGTTGAATTTTGGAATCAGAAATGGTACTAAATGGCATTGTTTTTATGAACAAAGCACAGCTGTATAGCTATCATGGTGATTTAGTAGCCAGAAATATACATTTAATATGGATACCAATGTTTTAACATCAGAGCCAATAGATTTGATCTGTTAAGAAATGAACTATTTTAGTTCACTAAAGTGTGTTTGACAGCTGCTATGATATGTCTGGCGCTGATCCCAAGCACATCCAGCAATTCATCAGGTGTCCCACTTCGAGGCACTTCTGTGACCGCAAGCTGATGCACACGGATGTCAGGCTCCATGGAAACGGCTGCACAGACAGCTTCCCCAAGGCCACCTTCCCGGTAATGGTCCTCCACTGTGATAACCCGCCCACCTGTGGCTCTTGCACTGGAGATGATGGTGGCGGCATCCAGAGGTTTAATAGTGAATGGGTCAATGACGCGAATAGAAACCCCTTGTTGAGAAAGATCAGCAGCAGCTGCTAAGGCTTCATGTAGGGTAACTCCAGCTCCGATAACTGTGACCTTGTCGTTGACACTGTGGCAGACCACTTTGGCCCGTCCGACCTCAAAATTTTCTTGCGGGGTATAAATAACTGCAGTTTCTGCCTGGCTGACCCGAATGAAGCACATGCCCTGGGTATTGGCGGCCAGATAAACAGCATGCTCTGTCGAGATGGCATCACTTGGGTAGAAAACAGTGCAGTTGGGAATGCTTCGGAACATGGCTAGATCCTCCAGGGCCATCTGGGAAGGGCCGTCGTCACCAATGGACACCCCACAGTGGGAACCAACAAGATTGATATTGGTCTGAGAGACAGCTCCCATTCGGATCTGGTCAAATGCTCTGGTCAAAAAGGCAGCAAAGGTGCTAGCAAAAGCAATGGTTCGACCGCGTGTGGCACAGCCCAGCGCTACACTTACCATGTTTTGCTCAGCAGTGAAACACTCTATGAAACGCTCCCCGTGTTCTTTCTTGAATATCTCAAAAAAGGTGGAGTTTTTTGTATCACCATTCAGAGCAACAACTCTTTCGTGCGCATGACCCAATTTAGCCACAGCCAAACCATATGCTTCCCCAGTAGCTATCTGATCACCAACTTTGTAATCAGGCAGGGAGGCCATTTTTATATGAGTGATGCTGACCGTAGGTGAGTCTTCCACTGGGGGTTTTGGTCGGAGACTTCTGTTTGTCTGTATCTGACTCTCAATTAATTCGGCAATTGCATCTGCCCTCTCTTTTGGCATTGGCTTTCCATGCCAATTCTCTGCGTCCTCGATGTTTGGAATACCCCGACCCTTGAAGGTCTTGGCAATTATAGCAGTAGGTTTGTTCTTCACTTGAGTCGCGTACCAAAAGGCTTGGCATAACGCCTCCACGTTGTGGCCATCCACTAAGTAAGTATTCCACCCAAACGCTTCACAGCGACTCTGATAGATGTCCATGCGGTGATGAAGGGGTGCTGTGACACTTTGTCCCACGAGGTTCACATCAAAGACGGCCACGAGATTGTCCAAATTGTAGTGGGAGGCAAAGGCCAAAGCCTCCCAGACAGAGCCTTGTGCAGATTCGCCGCCTCCCATAAGGCAGAACACGCGATAGCTGGCCTTGTCAAAGTACTTGCCAGTATAGGCCATTCCGCACGCAACACCTAGTCCTTGCCCAGGGGACCCTGCAGCCACATCAACAAGCGCTAATCCAGGGACGCGGCGTCCCTCCACCTCGCTGTGAGCTGTGCTTAAGCTTGGCAGGTCTGATTCGCTGATATCGCCCACTCCTGCCCAGGCAGCATGGAGGTCTGGGGCAGCGAGGCCCTTCGAGAGGACAAGTCGGTCATTGCCCGGGTGTCCTGGGTCCGTCTGCTTATACCTCATCGTGTGGAAAAAGAGAACAGACATGATTTCGGCCGCACTACAACAGGATGCGGGGTGGCTGGAACCCGCACAAGTGGCCCTGATGGAATGGATCCGCAGACGGTTAGCCAGGTCCCGCAGCACCTGCACAGTCTCCGAGTCCAGCACGGGCCGAGAGTAGCTGGCCATTGCCATGTTGTCCGTTCTGGTCCGTTTCTGAGCAAACGACCGGTTCCGGTGGTTGGGTCACGTGCGTACCACGCTCTGCCTCCTTGTGGAAAGTTCTGAGGCTGCGGATGAGCACTGCGCATGCGTCAGTCCTTCACGCAGGTGTCTGTCTACGCTATGCAACGTCAGAGAACCTTTTCTTCCCCTGCCCATCCAAAAGAATTTTAAAGGTTTAAAACCCACCTCTTGTAGCTTCAGCGTTATTCCAAATAGATTTCTTTTTGCCTTTCCTCTCAGCATAAATTCAAAAGAGAACTGTGTGTGTATAACTGGGAATTGATCCCAGGGCGGTTGTGCTAATCGGCATCCCCAGACCATGTTTTATTTCCAAGTTTTGAGACAGAACCATGCTAAATTGCCAAGTTTGTGAGACTGTATATGCCAGAATTTTTCACCCTACTGCATCAGCCTCTGAGGGTGTTAAGATTGCAGTCCTGTGCCACTGGTATTGCACTGTAATCCAGGCTGGTCCGGAATTTACTATGAAGCCTGGGGCTGGCTTCAGACCTCTTTTTACTTGTTTAAAAAAAGTCTTAGAAGTCACTGAGGAAGACTAAATTTGCAATTCTGTTGCATCAGTCTCTTAGAGCAAGGTTACAGGCATGCACCACCAACAACCTTCCCTGACATTCTATGTCTGTGTATTAAGGAAGATCTTTGTGAGATTGTGCATTTTTAAATTCACGGCCAATATTTTTCAAACATCATCATTCCTTTTCTTTTTCTTCCTTTTTTAAATTTTTGTAATTCTTTAAGATAGAGTCTTCCTCTGTGTGCAGTCCAGACTGGCCTCAAATTCACAATCCTCTTGTCTGCCCCTCCAGAGGTTCTGGGATTATGGGCTATGCCATTCTGATTGAATCAGTTTTGTTCTTTTATTTAAAAACAGTAGACAGAAAACACCCAAATTCACTTTTAATGTAACCAATATGGTAACAATGTCTCAGCAGAGGCTGTTCAAGAGAGGCTATAACATCTGAATCTGAATTATAGACAAAATATCACTAATTTGACCAGAAGTTGCAAGAGAATGAATCTATGTAGAGCTGAAATTTTTCCAGTGGCTCTTCAGTTCTAGTATTACGTTAGAGTAATTAATTACGAGGCCATCAGGTTGTTGTAGCTCTGACTCTCGGGGATTCTACACAAATAGATTGAAACCCAACTCAATGTAACCAGTAAGATAAAGCTAAAGTTTTACTACATAGAAATTGTCAACTAACCTCTGAGTAGGGACTTCATTCCCCAGTAACTCAGATAAGGCTGCTGCTCTGCTTTAATAAATAAATTACTTATTTATTTATTTCTCTGTTTAGAAAAAAAATGTTTACTGACAAAAGGCCAGACAAAAATTTTTAAGACAATATGCCGTAGGACCACTAAATAGTTGCCTTAGATAAGAGTGAGTTATATATTTGGAAGGCCAGGGAAAAGTTTCAAGCAAGTAAACAGGAATCACCCACTTATTAATTTTGTTTTATGCACACAAAATAGTGATTAGCGAGTCCAGTGTCTCAGTTACTTTTTTCGTTGCTGTGACTCAATACCTGACACGCACAAATTTAGGAAAGGAGAGGTTTATTTTAGCTTACAGTTTCAGATGGTCACAGTCCATTCAGGGGTGGCCGGCAGCAATTGAGGTCCATGGCAGAGGCAGAAAGATGGAGGCAGCTTTTCAGGACATCACCAACAGGCAGGCGAGTGAGACTAAATGAGACTAGTCCTAGTCCCAGTCTTAGACTCTCCTGCATCCGGGTATCGAAGGTGTGGCCACTACACACCTTTTGTCTTAACTCACACACCTTTAGTCTTAACTCACACGCCTCTAATCCCAACAACTGTAATCCACCCCTCCAGACCAGACCCCAATTCACCAAAATTACATGGCTCCATAGACAATCCACAACATTAAAATACATGAGACTTTTGGGGGGCACTCCAGATCCTAACCACAACATCCACGTACCTACTGGCCTGGTAGACACCGTGAACGACCCATTCAGAAATCACATAAGTGTGCTGGGGGGAATTGTGGCCGAATCGGAAACATAAACAGCGACCATCGAAAGGCTCTCAAAATCAAACAAGTTGTAAATATTTTGGTGAACAAATAAAAGAGAACTTCAGGCTGTAACAACTGTTTAAAGTCTGCTTAGATCTCGACAATAAAAACGTGTCATCTCTCCACCACGGTGACACAATTAATCAGGAACAAGAAATCAAAGCAGGAAAAGTCTGTTGCTTACGGCTCTAGTCCATGGCCCACTGCCTTCATTACATTGGATATGTGATGAGGCAGAACTGATGTGGCCAGAGAACTCACTGGTGGAAGAGGCAGAGGAAGAGAACCTTTAAGAAGGGACCAGGGATGAAAAAGAAAAAAAAACCCATGAGTCCTGCCTCATTCAGAGTGAGGTCCTTCCTCCCAATAAGCTTAATGACTCATGAATATCTTCCATTGACGAGGTTAGAGACCTCACAATCCAATCCCCTTCCAAAAGCCTATCATCTGCAACCAAGTTTTCAGGACCACGAGCCTTTTGGAAGACACTTCAGATAACAATCATAAAGGCACAGACATTTTTTTACTTTTGTTTACTTCTTCACTATAATTTTTCTCACAGCATGCAGAAGTGCTTATTATATTGTGTACTTCCAACGTAATAAAAAAATCTAGCAGGATCACTACTACAAGTAAAAGGGGAAATACAAAATATCAGAAATTGGCAAGTGGAATTTTTGCTGAGTAGCTGTAGGGAAAGCAGAGCACACAATTGCCAGTTACTCAGGGGGCCTAACCAATTTGGGAAAACAAACATTTCTGCTATGTGAGAGTGAATAATATTTAGGGGCTGAGAACACTGAATTTTTGCTTTGTTCTGAACTGTTGAGTTTTATATAAAAACAGAACTGACTGGTAGAAAAGGCAGAGGAAAAGAACCTTCAAGAAGGTTCTTGACACAAAGCTGAATTCATTTTCTCCTATTTTCTGAAAAATGTTTGCCTTAGTAGACAAAGTATGGTGCAATCAAAGATAAGAGTCTTGTGTAATGAAACTAAGATTCTTGAGGTGGGAGGGGAGAATGTGCTTTACTTTCCTGTATCATCTCATCAAAAATAATGATGGGTATTATTATTACCTGTCCTACTTTTTCTGTACATTATAAGCCCTACTTTGGGTGAGGTGGAGAAAGACTGGGAAAATGTAACAACATATTTTGAAAACTAGGCCTACCTTTTGGCCCCAGGCATAAACATAACTGATCTAAGATCGCTATCACAACACCTTTCCTTTGCTAGTCAAAGGGTCAGCACACGTCTCAGTGCTGGTTGATACAGTATGAGCAGAGGCCTTCTAAAGGAATAATCATTGCTGTGAGCCATTTTCCTCCTGGTAAACAGGAGTTAATGCAAGGAGGATTGTGATGTTGCCTTTGCCTCTCTGTGTCACCACCACTACCATGAACATCACCACCTCCAGCACTGGAGGATGTGAAATTAGAACTACATGACCCATTTGTTACTTCAATGCAACAAATTTAAGATGCTTATTATGGTGGCATGGGAGGAGGGAGAATTTGAGCATTTCATAGCTCTGTGAATTCTCAGTCTCCATAGCAGTACTGCTTGACTTCTTTTTTGACTTTTTTAAATTAAGAAAGCATTAAATATCCCTGTGATTTATAGAGCAATTAGGTGTAAGTTTCTATTACCTGCAACTGGAACATCCTTAATGAGTCCAAAACATTGGATCACTGAAGCTTGTATAATCCCAATAATCAGGGAAAAAAGGTCATAGCAAGAAGGAGATTTGAATGGAGAAAAAGGAACACCAAAGTATATTGTGGTCACATTTTTATTTTTGATGCCTGATCGATGCAAGCACAACTCTCTCTTTTTTGTATTACTGTTTGCTGTGGTTCTTTTTACATTGACGGTCTTTTAAAAATCTAAAAATTTGGGGCTTGGTACCTGAGCACCATATATGGTAGAGACTCAAATTCTCTACCATACTCACCTGCTATCTAGCCTAAGTGGTTATGGTGCAAATGTAGAAACAATATGGCCACATGTATTTTCATATAGGCCAGTAACATTTTGTTAAGAAAATTCCTCTTTCTTTGCCCAGGTAATCATCTTGAAACAGATCAAAACAACCATCTCTTACCTTTGAAAAATAAAAGATAAAAAATAATAGCAACTATTAATTTTTAAAAATCCAAAGTCTTGCACATAATCAACTTCAAATAACTGCACAGGACACTTCAATTTCCTATAGAGACCTTTTCATTAGGTGCTCTGTTACCTACATTAAATGTGGGGCAAGTACTCGAATTCAGTTCAGTGGTGTTGTTCTTCTGGATAAAATGATTTTATCAGATTTACTGGGTTGTGTTCTATAAGCAGTAATTTTAATAGCATCAACCTGTCTAATCAACAGATTAATGAACCTTGGCAAATGTTTGTATCTATTTAATTACTACAACAATCAACTACACATTTCAATATTCTATCATACGAAGGCACTTCTTATGCTCCTTGCCTTCCGCTGTTCTCCACCCTTGGTCTTCTGATCTGTTGTCTGTCTTCGAGGCCCTGCTCCTTCCTTTGTTTCCGGTGCCCCCAGGTCCCCACAGCGTCATTCAGTTTAAGTAGTTTCTGGTTCTCTGTCTTCAAGCTCACCAGTTTTTCCTCTACAGCGTCTACTCTGTTCTGCATTCCATCCATTCAGTTTTTTATGTTCAGTTTTTTCATTTTCATTTCAGCCTCTGAAATTTCCACTGAGGTCTTCTTTGTCTTTCTGTACTCATAGTGTTTTTTTCTTAATGTTTCTAGTATACCTAAAAGAAGATTTTTTTTTTTTTTAAGGGCTCAAGGAACAACACAGCGGTTAGAGTGCTTGCCTGCCAAGCGCATGGCCCTGAGTTCGCTTTCTCAGCATCAGCATGGTGGCACACGCCTGTAATCGCAGCACCCAGGAGGCTGAGGCAGAATGATTGTTGTGAGTTTGAGCTTACCCTGGATTACATAGTGAGTCCAAGATCAGCTTAGACTATGGAGAAAGACCCTGTCTCAAAAAAAAAAAAAAAGAAAGAAAGAAAAAAAAAGGTTGCTGGCTAAGCCTATTCTGTCTCTGCAATTCTTTTCCAATTTTTTTTTCTTCTGTAGAGACACTGCCTTGCTTTTTGAAGTATCCATTTTTGTATGTTTGTTTTTTTCATTTTTTGGAATGCTGGATTTTATTTCACTGTATTCTTTTTTGGAAAGTTGGAGCTTGTTTTGCTGGGTGGCTTGGTCCTTTTAAGAATGTTGTCTATTAGGAAAAAGGTGTATGCTTTCCTCTGGGGTGAGCTAGCTCCACTAAAAAGCTCAACATTTCCAGAATCTCTACTGAATGTCACAGGTGTTTGACAAGAACCCTCCACTCCGGCTGGTCAAAATTCAAATACATCTCCGCCCTGTGTGAGCTCCAGGAACTGTTGGAGTAGTACTGCTCCTGGCTTGCCATTGTCCTGGCTTTGTGGAGCTTTGCTTCGTGGAGGACATCCTCTTAACATTTCTGGGGATCTCTGTCCTGGCGGCTTCCTTCTTGTAAGCACTCTCTGCCCTTCAAATGCTCTCCCAGCCCTGCCTCCTGTGCTCTAGTCCCTGCTCCCCTTATCTTAGGACATTGTCCTGCCTGGGCCAGCCGCCCTTCTCTGCAAGACTCTGCAGAATGCCTCCAGGAGGAAAGCCAGAAAGCAGAAGCTGTTTCTTCCTTTGTTTTCTTCTCTCAGAGATAACAGCCCTGTGCTGCCTCTTTTCCAGGATATGAACGTTGTTGTCTTATGTAGTGTGTCTAGATTTCTAGTTTATAGATAGATGGTAAGTCTCATTTCAATTACTCTATCATAAACACCTTCAGAACAGTAGTTGAAAATGCTTTGAGTATTAATACAGGGCAGACACTCTACAGACAACCACAGCTCCACCTGCACACTAAGTAAGCATTGTCTAGTAACCTAATTCTTTTTTACCTCAGAAGACTTGGGAGTTTGGGATTCTTAACTATACCATTTTTGATGTCTTTTTTTTTTTTTTAAAAAAAAGGTCCCCTAAGAACATTCTATTAAGAAGTATCAAAGATGACATTGTTACGTTTAGTTAAATTTTCTAGACAGATCGAATACTGTTCTGTTAAACACAAAACCCTTTTGCATTTGAATGATTTCAGATGAAGCTCCAAAACACAGCAAATAACTATTTTCTTCTTAGAGAGGTTACATGGAGCATTAACCTTTCCTTCGATGACAAATAGTCATCATTATAAACACCACTTAGTGTGCCTTGTTGAAACGTAATCAAATACATCAAAATAACGATTGAGAAGAATGCCTAAGGGAAGTTATTTCCAGCATCCTTGTTCAGGGTGAATGTTGACGTTTTATTACTGCACTGCAGTGTGTTTCTCAGGTTATAGAGTTGTGCTACCAAAATGGTAAGGGAAAAAGAAACAACTGGCTTAAGAAGGATTTATTTCTGTGTCACATAAATATTCAGAGGATGATGGGAGGTCTCAGCTTGTCAGGAGGTTCTGCTCAGGAGGGTTTTCAAGGTCCTACATCTTCTCGATCCTGTGAAGCTGAAACCAGACGCTATCGGGCCCTCTTGATCTGCCACAGAAAGAACAAGACCCCGAGATGAGAATTCATCTCTTTGTTAGGAAGTAATCAGATACTGCAAATCTCATTGCTCATTTTTCTTCTTTTGTTTCTTATTGAAATAAAATGCATGGCATAAAACTTACCACCTTCGCCTTCTTGAGGTACACAGTCCGGTGGTATTAAATACATTTATAATGTTATGAAACCAAGACTGCTATTCCAGTTTATCTTGTAAAACTGAATTCTACGGTTGATTTATATGATTTACCTTGAGTCATCAAAATCAGGCAAGGTAAAACGGTGGTCACCATGGCTGGAGGAAGGGAGGAATGAGGAGGTCTTGTTTAATCGATAGAAAGATTCATTTCTCATTTTCCACTGCTGAGAATTTGTCTTGCTGAACTCTATTTAAAAAATGAACTGGGAAACACAGCAACCTGGCACTGGTCTGTTAAGATTTTCAGCACGAGGTTAAATGCAAAATAAAGAAAAAAAAAGAAAACCTGACATTCTTGAGCAATTTGCTATCTGCTACACATATTATTTTAGTTTATAAATTTTGGCTGTGTTGTGTAGACCTATAAGTTTGGAACACTATTTATTTATGGAGGTTTTAAACCCGAAAGACTTTGTGTCTCTAAAGGAGTGTTCTGTATGCTTTCAAGCCAGAGAAAATTCTTTTCATTGAAGAGTGTATTTGTTTCTATGCTGCATACTTGACAGACAACCATCTTGCGTGTTGCTCTACAGAGAAGGCAAAGATGGTTTTCTCCCTTGAGCTCCTGCACAGGGAAGAGGGCGTGGGCACACGTGGGTACAGCAGGTGCAGTGGGAGTCAGCTGTCCACAGACATTAGAGCTAATGCACCGCAGCTAGTGTCCTGGGTGGTGTTACTGGGAAGGAAATCTTCTAACTCAGTTTGTGCAATGGACGGAACTTCAGTTACAGTACATGTAAGCGCAAGCCACTGGGCAAAGTTTGAGTGGGGAAAATGGTTCTGAATCTGAAAGGAAGGAAAGACTCACGCTGAGAAACCGAGAGGGTAAAGCAGAAGGCAGGCCTTACGGAGGCCTTGAGGCAGAGCCAGGTGTGTTGTGTGAATGTTCTGTTGCCTCCTCCTGCTTTTGACTAAAGGCAAAAGCACAATAGATCATCTGCGTATCTTGATCATAGTAGTGTTTTGGAAAAGTATTTTCATAGTGTTAAAGAACATCAGTGAAGTTGGGAGAAAAATAAAGGTTAGAAGTTGATTTTAATGGAATCCTGTGAAAGGCACATAGTGCAGGCTGACCCTGGAAGCTCTTTATTTTGTCAGCTCCACTAATTTTTTAAAAGGATAATAGTGAACATTAAACTGAATACAAACAAGGGAAATTATTAGACAAGCTTGACAACAGAAAGCAAAGAGAACAGAGAATGTTGTTTATGAGTGTAGGTCAGCTATAACGGGGTGGCAAAAATTGAGTGGCTTGAACTATAGAAGGTCAGGATCTCACAAACCTTACACTATATGACGTAGTCAGTTATGATATTGCTGTGACAGAATGCTTGACATCCGAAACTTAAAGAAGCACAGATGGACTTGGCTCACAGTTTCAGAAGGTCTCACACAGTCCATGCATGGCAACAGCGGAAGCACCTTGCTGAGGCTGTAGAGCTGCTCACAGCGCCACAGACAGACACCCAGCAAACCAGGAGCCAGAGAGGTGAAGCAAAGGCCAGAACCTTCCCAGGAAAACCTGTAGCAATGTTTTTCCTTCCTTTCTTTACTTAGCTGAAGCTGTTGGGCCCCTTACACTCAGAGTGGATTCCCCTCCCTTCTTTCCTAGCCCACATATCAATAACACACACCTGAAAGCTCTGCCCTCCCGATCTCAACAAGTTGTTTCAATCCTTCCAGCCAGGCCCCACTTCCCAACAGCTTATGGTTCAAAATACATGGGGCCTTGGGGAACCCCTCCCAATCCAGACTATAGCAGGCTAGGAGTTAAAAAAAATCAATGGGTCGGTAAGGCTGGGTCCTTTAGAAGGTGAAGGAAAGATCTGTGTGATCCTTTCTTCGGGTGTGTTGACGGCTGCGTTCTTCCCATTTTTTCGCATTGTCATCCCTCTGTGTATCCTTTTTGGGGGGGTTGTATCTACTGGAGATTGAGCTGAAGGCTCTCAGCTACCACCCGGCCTATTTTTTAGTTTTCATTTTGAGACAGGGTCTCCTCTAAGTTGTTAAGTTGCTCAGGCTGGAATTAAAATTGCAATCCTGCCTCAGACTCCCTGTCTATATATCTCCCCCTTTTTATAGAGATATCAGTCATAGCAAATTAGAGTCCACCATAGTGATCTTATTTTAATTATATTCATAAAAACAATCCTGTAAATACCTCTGTAAAAGCCTCCAAAACAATAGTAGTTATGATTCCAGCAGAAGTTTCCGGGGAGGCACCATTCTTCCAAAAACATCACAGACTTCCCCCTTTGTACGGGGTTGACTTTAATTTTTTTAAATAAAAGGATACCAGTGATGTTGTATTAAAGGTCCAACATTCTCGAGTGTGATTTCATCTTAATAAATCTGGAGTGCAATGATTCTATTTCCAGATAAGTTCACATTGTAGAAATCAGGATTTCAACTTAAGTTTTGGGTGAATATAATTTTTCCATTAATAGTAGACGTTCACCTAACATATATATTACTCTCAAAAGTCCAGAACATTTTAGATACATGTATTATTTATGTATTCATAAATTGATGCAGATCTATAGAATGTAAGGCTTATCCATCTCCTGCCATGTGATAACGAACACAGCATTAACCATGTTTACGTTGCTTCTTCCTGCTATGATATATATACTAGGAGTAGGATTGCTCTATTCTAAAAATAAGCTTAAAATTAAGATCTTAAGAGCAACCAAAACTCTCTCTTTCCTCCTTCAAAGCTCTCCTTTTGACATCTTTCTTAAAAAAGACAGAAAACACTCAGCTTCATCGCAGTCACCAACTGCTGTGCTTTGGTTTACACCAAACTCTTGCTAATGTGTGACAATCTTGGTCAACTTCAATGATAAAATACATATCAAATAAAGAGTATTATCTTGAAAAATTCAAGCATTGTGGAAGAACAGAGCGGAAGTTCTTTCCTGAGCTGTTCCTATCTCAATCCTACTCTCACACACTACAAGGCAGGCATCATGTCCAGCCTGTGGCCCACCACTTATTTTTCCCTTGGTTTTCTTTTGGACCGTATGTAACCCCCTT
This sequence comes from Ctenodactylus gundi, assembly GCA_004027205.1. Classification (NCBI taxonomy): domain Eukaryota; kingdom Metazoa; phylum Chordata; class Mammalia; order Rodentia; family Ctenodactylidae; genus Ctenodactylus; species Ctenodactylus gundi. Next base: position 159,985 of record PVKB01003848.1, on the reverse strand, counting down.
CACACTGAGCTGTATCCCCAGTTCATTTTTTTAGCTTTATTTTTGTGACAGAAACTTTGCCCAGGCTAAGCTCAAACGTGTGGTCTTCCTATCTCAGCCTCCCCGAATGCTGGGATTATGGTCCTGTGCTAGCGTACATAGCTTATCCTTGATGGTTTTTTAGTGTTACAACAACAACAACAACAACAAATCTAAGAAATAAATTTTAGTATCTATGGGCGAAACATTGACTGTATTATATATTTTATATGTGTCCAAAGACAGACCTTCTTCACTCAATCAAGGAAAAAAGAATTCAGGTCATAGTTCAGGAACTCCAGCTATGAACATTGTATCGTGATTCCTTCCAGCTGTTTTCTGTGTATGGATGAGTACCCACACCTACTTTCTTTCCACAGTTTACTGTAAGTAGGATTTATTCTAGTCACGATTTTTATAGAACTAATTGTGTTCAGCTTGATTCTACATTTTCTAGAAAGATGCTTGCATCTCTCTCTCTCTTTTTAAAGACAGCAGCAACTCATTTTGTAGCATAATTAAATTTTTGTCTCGAGTCTAAGGAATATAGGTGCTGACCAAGGAAAAATATATGACCACAAGATGGCGCTAGCACACAATGTACACCCCAGCGTTTGCCTTGCCTTTGGTAGTCTTGGCTTAAGGATGTCAGACACTGATTCTCAGCGTGTACAAAGCAGGCAGGCTAACAACGTGGTGTCATATTTGGTACTATTTCTCGAATCATTGGGTGTGTAAAAATTTGAGCCTGGCATTGGCAGGCTTTTGAGTTAACAGGCACCAGGCTGCTGTGTAGGCGGAGGGCCACCTTGAATTCATTTAGGGAAAAATTAGCTCCCTATTTAGACATTTTTCAAATTTTCAGGGAGGAAAAAAAAGTCAAAAAACAGGTCCAAATGAAAAAATACTGTTTTATATCAAATGTGATAAGAGACTGATTTTATGAAAATAAGTAGGACTCTTAAAAATAAGTAGAATTAAATGACAATGGAAAACCAACTTCTCCCAAATCAACCCTGAGAAACTACAAGAACAAGAAGGAGTAGCATGCTAAAGGAAAAATGGTCAAACGGCCGCTGGGAAGTCAGGAACTAGCGAGTGATGGTGGAGGGAGGGGTGACTCTCTGGGTGAGGATGTCAATAGCATCTCTGAAGGCTCTAGTAAGGTGCTATGTGAGTCCTTGTGTCCTGTACTTCTCTTAGAAGAAGAAAGCACTACAGCCTTCCAGTGTGGTGAGGCTCTTCCAGAGGAGCCCAGCATCCAGCCAGAGAGAGCTGGTGAAACAGGGACAGGATGAAGGGGTGGGGGGTGTCCTTGCCGGCTCTGTCCTGGTCAACAAATGGTGGGCTGCTCCTGGTGCTCCTTCCTCTGAGTCTTAATCCTGCTGTTTCCTTCCGATTCTCCCACAAGCAGGAGGGTGACTGAGTACCTCTCTGACACATGTGATAGGTCAACACAGCTGATGTCATCAGTGGAATAAATGTGACACCACAGATATCCAGAGAAAATACCCCAAGGAAACTTCTACTGGAAAAGGATTTTTTTTTTTCAGACTGGGTCTCACTCGGTAGCCCAGGCTGGCCTCCAACCCACAGCAATCCTTGTGCCTCAGCCTCCCAAGTGCTGCGATTATAGGGTGCCACTACACCCTGATTTTTTTATAAACTGAGTAACACATGTCACATAAAGCAGATTGATTTGAGCAGATGGAACATCATGTAGAAAGTACGATATATATCCAGCAGGCCCAGGGAAGATACTGAAGAAAGGGATATAAAATTAACTTCTAAAAAAAGTGTAAATGTTTTATGTTTGTAAAAATGAGATACATGAAATGAAAATGACAATGAGAGAAATATATATGGCAAGAGGATGACATCAAAAAGAAAACTAGGAAACTGGAAGACCCAATGGCGAACCCGCTTGGGGGCAGCAAGAAAGAAAAAAGAGAGATGAAAGTAAAAGAAGATCTGAGAGGTGGAACCCAGATTGGTCGATATCCATATAATACAAATTGTTAAAGGAAATTTGAACAGGTCACAAAATACCAGAGAGAAATAAGGAAATGGTAATATCCATGCACATGTAGCAAAATCAAACATGAACAAAGACGATAAAAATTGCTAAGTAATTCCACACAGAAAACTGAAGCAAGCCCAGCATGGTGGTGGATACCTGTAATCCCAGTACTTGAGAGGCTGAGGCAGGATGATTGCTGTGAGTTAGAGGCTATCCAGTGCTACATGGTGAGGTCAGGACCAGCCTAGATTACAGAGCAAGACCATGAACAGAGCTTTGCCTGGAAGGAAGGGTGGAACCAGCACACACCCCTCCATGTCAGGCCCAAAGCATCCGCCCTTTCCAGCGAGTCCCACCTCCTAACAGTACATAGTGTCCACACGTACATGAGGCTTTTAGAGAACACTCCAGATCCAAACCACAGCAGGACTATTATGAACAATATTGCTATGACTGGTACTGCCATTCTGAAGGATACTTCTCCTATTATATAAACAGTGCTGAGAGACATCATATTGGAGTTTTTCTAGGAGAATACCTCTCTGTCTGTCTGTCTATCTATGTCACAACAGGCTTAAAGGATATAGATATTTCAACTTTCTAAATGATACTAGAGTTTTTTCAATGTGATCAAAGGGAAGTTTGTTCTTTGAGGTCAGGAATAAGAGAATAGTACACATTAGTAGTGTTTCTAACTGACATTTTTATCATACTAAGGAAAATCTATTCTGATCCTATTTTTGTGTATTTACACCCAGACCACTGAAGGTGACCTAACAGATACCAGGAATACACATCCTACATCGTCCGTCTTGATCAGGTAAACTCCTCCAAGCCCAGACCGTAACGTGCCTTATCCTTGAGCACCCACCCTCCTTTCTGCTTAGTAAAAATGCCCATTCCTTTCACAGGTGTGTCCTGGAATGATTTCCTGTGACAAAACTCAGGGACTCACTTCATGAGGCTGGGGCAAGCTGACGTCTTCATTCTTGCCTTGGGGTTAGGGGACAGGGACATCCCTCAAACTATGTCTAGACAATTACTAGCAGGTGGCATGAGGCTTTAGTGCTTCATGGCCCCACTGCTATAGCATAGCGCTCGGGAGGCTGACTTGCATGAGCCAAGCTTGCTCAGTGGGATAGAGGTGAAAGGTGGCATCACAAGCTGTGGGTACAGTATTGAGTGTAAACATTCTGGGTGGCTTGGGGTCCCTAGTAAAGTACTGTCTTAGTTACTTTTTCATTGCTGTGATTCAATACCTGACACCCACAAACTTAGGAAAGGAGAGGTTTATTTTAGATCACAGTCTCAGATAGTCACAGTCCATTCAGGGGTGGCCAGCAACAATCGAAGGACACAGCAGAGAGAGAGACGTGGAGGCAGCTTCCCCGGACATCACAAACAGAAAGACAAGCTGAGGCCAGTTGAGACTAGTCCCCCACTCCTCCAGGAAGGCAGGTGCAGCTCATGTATCCTTTCAGGTCTCCACCCAGTAACCAGTCCCTCCTGCATCCAGGTGTGGCCACTACACACTGTTAATCCTAACTTAACTGCAGTCCACCCCTCCAAACCAGACCCCAATCCACCAACATCACATGGTTCCATTAAGATACATGAGACTTTTGGGGGACACTCCAGATCCTAACCACAACAAGTACTGTCACCATACAGTATACTGCAAAGGTGACTTATGTGGGGTGATATCTAAGATGGCGCGGGGGGGGGGGCAGCCACCTCAGGTGTTTACCAAGGAAGATGATTGGGCCAAGCCATTTCTCCTCTGATGGACCGCACATGATCCCAATATTATTGCTGCGAGCGCCCGGTGCCTGCCTGCATGGACATCTTGCTGATTGGCTTAACGCCCACTTACGTAGACATCACAGCCTGCTCTCCCCTCCTTGCCACGTTCTCCCTCTACCCTATATAAGCTTCTGTACTTCCTGAATAAAGTGAGTTCCTGCTTCGACAGACTCCCGGCTAAATCTGCTACTCTTGGGACGAGGGGGCCCAGCCACGGAGCAGCACACCTTTCCTGTCGCCTGGCCCTTGTGTGGTGGTAAGACCCCCCCAAAGACTTGCACTGTGTAGATTGACGCAGCATGCACTTTCACACATTTAAAAACTGTCTAAAAAAGGTCCCGTTCCTACATTGAGGAATCTGCTTGCCAGATTTATTTTATTTATTTACGGTTTAAATGCTTTTAAAAAGTGGATATATGTGTGGATTACGTTCACATACCTGTATACATATCTAGGCATTCCCAGCATTGCTCTGTTTAGCGCTTATTCCTGGTCTAGTTTTCTCTTATATGTCTCAGATATCTTGCTAGCACTTCTCAAAGTTTTTAGAAATCACCATGTATAAATAACTTTCCTACTCTCCCCCCCCTCCGCTCGTCTTCTTTTCTCCAGTCTTTTTTATTATTTAAATTTTTCTTTTAACATGTTTCCCTGATATATGAACTGTATGACAACAGACATATTGTGGGGATTCCTTAATGTATGGCATAAGTAGGCATTTAGCAGATTTTATTGAATGAATGTATTGTTTCTTAAATTCTAATATGTTGTGAGAAAAAAAAAACTGGGTTGGAAGGGGCCTTGAACTTAGGAAGGTTGGGGGTCTGTTCGGAAGAAGAAACTAATACTAGGTCGGAGAAAAGTCCTGTCCAAGGTAATAATCTAACAGGGAAAACAGGCAGGATCATTTGCCAGGAAGGGCCAAGTCCCAGCCAGCTCCCAGGGAAAGGTCCCACCCCGGGACGCAGGAACCCCCACAGGGTACCCGCTTTGAGACAGATGCCCAGGTCTACGCTTGAGGCCGAAAACTGGCTGGTCGGCAGCATGTGGCGTCCTCGCGCCAGCCTCGAATCCCCTGCCTAGCGCTCGGCGAGGTTCAATCTCGCCCACAGCCCTGGCGCGCACACCCGGACCGCTGTCCTCTAATCCAGCGACTCACATTTCTACTCGGACGAAAATAACCAGGACTTAGTTTCCCGGGACGTTTTAGAGGGACGCACTCGCCCCGCCCCTTCCGGTCGCGCCGGCTCCGGCTGTTTGGTTCCCGCGTGCGTTTGGAGCGAGCGTAGGGAGTGCGTTCTGCCGCTGAGGTGGGCGAGCCGTGGAGTCCGGCGTGCCGCGGCCCTCGGGGGCGGCTGTGGCGTCACCATGGTGAGCTTGTGCCCTCTTCCCTGAGCCGCCGGTGTCCTGGAGGGCGCCGGTGGGGCGGAAGGAAGGGGGCGCTCTCGGGAACCTGGGAGATGGCGGGCGCGCCGGGTGGGTGTTGGGAAACTCTTCTTACCCTTTCCCAAGTTTAAGAAGGGAAACGTAGTCCCAGGGCCCCTTCACAGTTAAGCAGTTTCTCTATTCTGCTCATCATTCCTTTTTTCCTTACCGTATTTGTGCTTGGCTGACAAAACTGCATTGTTTCTTGTTGCTTTTTCCAACTTACTGGGTTCTTGAGAACTGTTCTCGGATAGGAACGTGTTGTATATCCGCTCATCAAGGAGTAATGAATAGACGTGACCGAATTAGTAACGCTTTTAATGAAAAAAATCAAGAAAGTTTATAATCCGGTAATCTCTAATCTCTAGGACCTGCCTCATATAATGGGTGTGAATACTGGATGTTAAGTCCTCAGCCCAGAGCCCGGGCACTTAGTAAGTGTAGTTTATCTACCATTAGCAGCGGAAGTAAACAGCAGAGTACAGCTTCTAAATGTTCACTTTTTTCCTTCATTTATGTGCTCAGAATCTGTCCTGGAGCTCAGCAAGTTCATAACTTTTTCTGATAGCACTAGTCATCTATGAAAAGAATCTTTTCAAAGTAGCCCATTGCACTCAACATTTTTAAAATTCTGAATTAAAAAGTTTAAGTTTGGGTTATGCTATACTCCCACTTGGTAGCGTGGATATACTCTTTTTTCATATTGGCCTATAACAGGCTTTAAACCTCCTCCAGCCTCTACCTAAATTATAAACTATTAAAAAGTGCGTCACAGCCCTCTCTTGATTGACCAGGTTTATGCAGTTCACTTGTGGGCATTACCACTGAGACTGCGAATTCCATCTGCTACGTACTGTGGGGCCATAGATGCAAGCTGTAAGAGTAAATTAAGGTAATGAATCTCAGATTATCTGAGCTGGGGGTGAAAACTCGCTCCAGAAAGTAAAACTAAAAATAAATTTTTTCCACTTAAGTCTACTTTATATGCCCTTTTTTGGTACATTATTATATGTATGTGATTTTTAAAAAAGGTAAAGTGATTATCTGTGAAAAATGATTTAATTTTATTCTTTTTTATGTAAAAACATTTTTTATTATAAATATGGTGGCTTTAAATGGCACAGGTTCATTTTCTTACATTTCTGGTTAACTGAGTCCAAAAGTGTCTTTATGAGATTAAATCAGGGTGTTGGCAGGGCTGCCTTGGGGGGGTGGGGGGGGGGAGGGAGGGGCTGTGCCTTTTTTTTTTTTCAGTTCTTAGAGGCTGTCTGCATTCCTTGGCTTTTGGTTACTTCTAGCCCTCCTCCAGAGGACATCATATTCTGAGACATTCTCCCGCTTGCTTCCTTAACCTGTGGGATTGTGTTGGGTCCACGTGGATGATTCAGGGTAATCTCTCCACCTCAAGACTTTTAATCTTTCAAAGCCCTTTTTGTCATGTATGGTAATCGTAGGTTCAAAGGAGTTAGGTCACAGGCGTCTGGACAGGACAGTACATTATTTTAGCTTTGCAAAAAAGTCTGCCTCCAGCTTTGTTGCCTAATGTCCCATTTCACTGAGAAACTACCACTGTTACTAGTTCCTAGCGAGCCACCAGATAGTTCATGTGCATATACTAGCATTTGTTTCTCCTCTAATTCTTCTTTTTAAGTAAAAGTATAGTAGATGTATTCCACAGTCCATCACTTTGTCTTACCTGATTTTCAGTATCAGTTCATGTAAATATACCTCTTTGCTGTGGTTTAAGCTAGTACCCCAAAAGATCATGTGTCAGAGCCTAATTTTTCAGTGAAGCATTGTTGGGAGGAGGGGCCTAGAGGAAGGTGTTTAGGTCATGTACAGAATTCCTTCATGAAAAAAGCCTGGCTTTCCCACGGAAATGGTTTAGCTGTCTCAGGAATCAGCCCCTTTTTCTCTAGGGTATGCCCTTTAATATGTGCCCTCTCCCTACCATTCTGACTCACTATGCCAGGAAGCAGCCCTGGGGCCCTCCACTAGTGTAGGTGTTTGATCTTGGATTTCCAGGCTTGAAAACTCTAAGCGTAAATACATTTCATTCCCTTATATATAACCCATTCTCAAAATTATAGTAATAGGAATTGGACTTATTACAGCTTTTTTTTTTTTTGTACTGAAAGTTAAGCCTTTCCTCCGAGTTACCACCCCAGTTCATTCTTCCTGTTTGTCTTGAGACAGGACCTTGAGAAGTTGTTAAATTGCTCAGGCTACGCTTGCACGTGGAATCCTGTGGCCTTAATCTCACAGATTGCTGGAATTACAAACACGTGCCACCACACCTGGTGGCATATAACTTTTTAAGTAGTTAACATTTGTTTGCTTGTACTGAAATTAATTAGGTTTCTGATGAATCATTAAAGTGTTTAAATTCATTTGCTGAAATTGCAATGCTACTGCATTGATGTATTAGTTTTCCCGTTGGTAATGTGTAAATATGTCTATAGAATAAATTCATAGTGTTATAGGCCAACTTTCAAAAAACCCACCATAAACCAATTAAGGCAAGATAAGGATCTTTATTGACGCCAGACCCAACCTGCTTCTCTGAGTTGAGAATACAGAGAATGGCCCTGAGCCGGGACAGCAGAGGGTTGATATAGGGTTTTGGAAGGGGAGGTGACATAGGTACAGCATTATTAGACAAAAACCAATCACAATTACATAGTATCCATAGTAACAATATCAACCACTTAAAATCTGTAAGGTGTCAGTTACATTTGATGGGACCCAATCACACAAAACTAGAGTTCTTTGAAAATGACCAATTACGAAGTGGGCTTAAGAGCCCACGTGGGGCTGAACTGTCTGTTAGCCCATCTGTGTCTGGTCTCTGGAAGGTGTCTTAAAGATGGATGGGAGTTGATATTGTGTTACCCGTCAATGTACCATGGCACCAGCGAGGCACCAAGAGTGAGATACAGAGGCGAGAAACAAGGCCATAGATCCTAAGGGTTACAAATCATCACAGCACCCAAAGTTCACGAGAGTGTCACGAATGCCCTAGGGCTACTCCCTGGGCTAACTCAGTACTCTGCTTAGTGTCACAGCAGTCCTCATCAAATCTTTACAGCAAAGCCACAGCACAGGGTATAGTTCGTCAGAGAAGGCTCTTTGAAATAGCGCTTAGAAGAATAATACGAAATGGAGTCACTTAAGTATGGATCAGAGCTTTAACTATCACATTCCCCACTCCTCTTGGTACATATTCAAATCTTTGAATGTTTCTGATCTTGTAGTGGAACTTACAGCTCATACTGGTGAAATATCATCAGTTCAACAGCACTGGCTCCTTGGTTGACAAAACTGACAAACTTATTAAATGTGATGGGCCCAAAAGCTAAAGCATAACAAGAAAAACAGGACCAGCCATAGTGCTGGCAGGAGTCATGAGCCACGGCGACCCAGAGAACAAGGGTTTGTCCCAACCTGGCAATCTTTATACATAGGCTTACTTGTTTCTATTTGTTGGCGGACCATACACATTTTTAAAAAATATTTCAGGGTGGTTTACATAGAAACAGTATTTTTTAACACCGCACAAAGTTCTCCTTGTTTTATAAAAATTAAAGTTAATTTTTCCTGTTTGTAAGACCACTTGAACCAGGGAGTGAAGATGACAAGTGCCTAATAGATTTTTTCTTTGATTTTTTTAATAGCAATAGTTGTCATTTCCTTTAATGAGGGCTGCCATTTTTTTCATTTTTATTTTAATTGATTTAGCAATTCCAACTTTTACAAGCCAAGTAACTAGAATTGTGGAGATAGGCTCCCTTTTATTTATTTATTTTATTATTATTTTGAACTTTGAAGTCATAAACATTTTTAATCAATCTGTAAACTTTTTGTCATCACTTTGGAAACAGGGGTTATACATTCTGGTTCACTGTCAGACCCCACTTTGGGTCGATATTTAAATCTTTGAATATTTATCATTGTCTGTATTTAATTTTGAACTATAATAGTCAAGTTAATAATTACATCTGACGTAGCATAACTGCACTGCATATAAACAGAAACACAGTAAATTATTTCTTTAATAAAGGTTTTTCTTTTGGAGAACAATTTTTATAGACCTATATATGATTGACATATTAAAGTACAGTAGCAAAATCTTTAATTTAAAAGGGGCCAGATATGTTTTGGCTCTTGGTCAGAGAGTTGTGGGCTCTGTTAAAACTCTTAATTGTTGGATTCAGAATGTTAACTGTTACAATCTGTTTTAAATCTTAGGGAAATAACGTGGTCCAATATCACTGCTTATTTTAGCCTTGTTTACCTTGTATATTTTTAACTCCTAAACCTACATTTATTAAACAGAATCTTTTACACTAATTTTTACGAATTTGTCTATAAGATTTTTGCTCAGACAGTAGCCCTTTGCAGGCCAATGAAAACTAACACACATATATCTAATTTAGGTCCAGTTAAGATAATTGTCTGAAAGAGGCCACAAGATTTATTTTTGACCAATTGGTTTGGCATGTAGCCACTATAAGAAATTTATGAGTGAAGACCAATCTATTTTATTTATAACTCAAAGGCACAGTAAAATACTGAGTCACAGGAGTACCTGGAAATTTTTTATTATTTTTGACTGGGTTGATCATGGCCCTGGACAAGAAATTAGGATTGAAAATCAACCTCTGGTGTCAACTATAAAGCTCACCACTCGGCTCCCTACAGTGAAGCTTACACCCAGGAGCATGCACAAGGTCAGGAGAGGTGCAAAGGGAAGCCAGTAGCCCCAGGCTCCATCAGTTGTCCTTTTGAGAGTACGATGTCCTCCCAGATCTCTGTCCAAGGGGGCAGTCGCACCTCCAGTGGGGACCTTGGCGTTCAGAGCAGGGCACAGCAGAGGCTTGCGTGCCTGCTTTTTGCACCAACAGTGTCTCGGGTCACACTGGCAAGCTTAACTCTTTTCTCAGGCGTCTGCTTCAGGAGCCGATTTAAGCCTCTCATTCTTGTAGGGTCATGACCAAGCCTCCTTTTTTTTTTTTTTTTTTTTAAGACCAAAGTAGCAATCTTAATGAAAGTATCTAGAGACTGTGTTGGGTTATAAAACCAGCTTTAGTAAAATGAGTCACTTACATTTTGTAACTGGGGCTGTCCTATGCTAAGTGGCTCAGTACTTAGGGCTGGTTGTTAGGTTTCCATCTTTAAATTGGCTGTTGTAGTCCAACCTTAGATATTACTCTCTGAGGATTTTGCATCAACTGTAATACACTTTTTAGTGTCTCTCTTTTAGTTTATAAACACACTTATCTTTTCTTAATATTTTTATAATCTGTTTGCTTGCCTGTTCTTTTTCTCCTTTGTCCATATATCTATTTACTTGCCTGTTCCTTCTCTCTTTTTCCTTCATAACACTTATCCATCTGTCTCTTTATTTTCCAGCATTACACTCTTCATTTTTTTTTTAACATACTTATCTACTTGTTTATTCCTTCTGTAATTTACATTTTTATCCCCAGTTAAATCCTTCCCTCAAGGCAAAAAAAAAAAAAAACCCAACTTTAAAAAAAACAGGTTTAGTTGCAAAACAGTTATACACAATTAAGTGAGCCTATGGATGGTCAGACTGCATTGTCAGGCAACTCACATTGGGGCCGCACCTGGGTGCAGCAAGAGATTAATTTTTATCATTTATATGTGTATATATATATTTAGGCTCAAGGAATATAGCACATCATATCAAATTAAATCTTTACATTGTTTTACCTATACTTGTCTAATTTGAAACCTAGGCTTTAATCTTTGAAGGATGAAGTTCATCTTTTTTTTTTTTTGGGTAAACCAACAGAATGACGCAAATGTTGCAATGTAATTATCACAATGTTAAGACCACAAGGAAGTAGCCTGTTGATTTTTTTTAGAGTTAGAATCTGCCTTAGGCACAGCAACCATATTATTAGTACATAGTATGTACCCTCGTCCTGGATACGTAGTAGGCACTTTATAATATTTAAAATATTTAATATTTAATAAGTTATTACAATTTTATGTTTTAAACTTTCTGCATGTCCTTTATCCTTTCAAAATACGTCTCTAAAGTACCTTAGAGAATTGTTTAGTTATTTTTATGGTGCATATTAAGTATAAAGAATAGCAGAAACCACAATATCATGAAATTATTACCTCGAGGTGACATTTTAAAGGTAAAAAGGCAAATGACTGTTGCCTTTAAAGCAGTGATAATCAACATTATCAGTAAATTATCATTCATTTGTACCAGCATTTCCATCAATACCTAAGATTATAGAAATATAAGCTGGCATAAAACACTTTAGAGTACATAAATGTTATCTTTTAAGTTATCAGAGATTTATGATACTTAAACTATTATATCAAGTATCATTACTATTTAATAAAATTAGTCAAATTTTAATCAGAAAGATGAAAATTTGACTGCTAAAATACAATTTTTGTTAAAGAAGTTAATTTAGTATTAATGTAAACTCATTTAAATTTATCACCTTAAGACAATGACTTTCAGTAATCATAACTGAAAGCAAAATGTCTAAAGAATATTTAATTTTAAATATAACGTCCAATAAATGGAATATGAAATGTGACAAATATATTTTAAAACTTAGTATTCTCTAAATTAAAGTTTGCTTGTATAGTTACCACAAAGCAAGATACCTCATAGTCATAACATCTTTAATATCAATATTATCCTTAAAAATACTATGTTTATATTTTTAAGAACAAGAATTTTTTTTTTTTAACCAGAAATAGTCTATCAACAAACTAGATTGGCCAAACACCAACTGTGAGAGCCTATGTGCTCAAAAATGTATTCATTATTTTGGTCAGACTAGATTAAAATGACCTTTTATTATTACCCATAACTCTGTTTTAAATAAGAGTTAATTTGACTATTTAAAATGAAAATCTGTCTTGCTTATACCTGACAGAACAAACTGGCAAATTAGTAAACAGTTTACTCTCTAAAATATGTTTTCAATTTATATTATGAATTATTTAAAACGATACCTGCACATTTCATATTATGTTAACTGGGCTGTAATAAACCTCTATAATATAAAAGTTGACTCAAAAATCACCTTATAAAGCACTAAAATTTCTAATTTTAGCCATTTAAAATTATTACTATTTTTGATACAGAATCATCACGTCATCATTGTTGACACCATGTTAAAAACATTTTTAGTTTTGACTGTTTTAAAAGGTCAGGAAGCAACAGTGTGTAAACATCAGGTCAGAAGAAAAAGAAAATGTCATAAGCAGAGAAACCAGAATAAATGTCAATCTGTGACTACAATAAAACACTTTACACGAGCCAAAATTTTAGTTTTTGAGTTATAATTTGAAACCCAATAAATAATCCATATAAGTATAAAATGAAATTTTCATTAAGATTTAGAAAAGCTCATCAGCCTCAAATATCCAGCCTAAGACATTGAACAGAGAACATATTTTATCTAAACATCATTTAAGCCACTTTATAAAATGTTACTTAATGATCAGCGGTCCTGGAGGGCCTTTTTAAACTCGAGAGCGATGAATCCTTTACAGCAGATGGGGTAGGGTCCAGTCCAGTGAGTTTCCAGGTCCAGAGGTGAATGGCAGTGTGTCTAGACTCAGTCTCTAGATCTGAGTCCTAATTCAGGTTGATACTGTTTTCCAAAGAGGAAGGTGGACACCAGGGGCTGAATTGGGGGCTTGGGCTGAAACCACAACTCTAGCCATGAGGTCCGGCTGGAACCGAAGCCTGGACTGGAGGGACAGCCATCAAAACTGGCAGACTTGGGTCAGAGGCCACAATTAGAAGAAGTTTGGTGTTAATGTGGCGCTTTTCCCATGAGGAGCCCTGATCTCGAGTGAGGGGGACTCACCAAGAAGGGGGCCACAGGGCTGGGTAGAGGGACCAGAGGAGCAGGCAGAGATGAGCCCAACAGGGCTGCCAGCAATTGTTCTCTTTACTAATTTTACCAGACATACTAGAATGAAAACAAAGCATTAGAAAAAGACCTGAAAACGTATTAGACCTTTTGAAATGAGAACATTTGGAAAGGCATCTGAAGAGTTACCAGACATAAAGCAAAAACACTGAAAATCTACCTAAACATACAGAAAATAAATGTCACACAACACACAGTTCCTCAACAATTGACTTTACATAAAGGTCACACTGGGATATTCAACTTGAACATCTCTTGGAAATACATTTAATAGCTTTAGTCTGAAGTACTTAGACTTTATGAAAGCTATAACAGTAATTGATAATTTAAAAATGAATTAGGATGTATTTAATATCTATATTATTTTGTTTTACATTAATTTATTCAATAACCTTGGAAGACATCTTTATCTTTTACCTTACCAAACAGCTTTAATTTATAAACTCTAAGGTTTTTATTTAAAAGTTTATGAACACTTCGATCCTAATAATTTTTAATCTAATTGACATATATTGGCAAGACAAATTACATAGACAATATAATTAATGATTTAAGCCTTTGTCTTTTTAATTAATGAGCACTCTTATTGAATTACTTTGGTACCATTTAAGCAATTTGTAGACAAAAACAACACATCCATTTTTATTTTTGCTTGAATTGAATGATCTTATGATCTTTATCAGATAGAAAATTAGTACTTATTATTTTGACTTTTAAAACCCAATAACTTACTGCCTGTGGTATTGTCAGCAGATGTTGGGTCTCCTCAAAGCTACTGAGAGGTACAGGACAGTCTTTTGTCTCCCTTAAGTACTTTCCATAAATTGTTGGGAGTTTTGTACTGGGAAGACAAATTTGAAACAGGAAATAGGAGAGAGAGAAGGTGGTGTTTTTTACATACCTTTTAATTGAAAACTAGAAACATTTATCTTTAACTTTCGTTTTTACATACTTTAGAACCTTCAGGAGCAAGTGAACTTTTAAAGTATGTGTCCTTCCCAGTCCAGCTGTTTTGGAGCCACGGTGGAAATGCGCCCTGCGGGTGGCTGGTTACAGCCCTGGAGGATGGGGAGTGCAGTTTTCCCTGCCTTGACCTGGGACTCAGCAAACTGCTGCTGTCCAGGAGTTTTGACTCAGAAGCCAAAGTGTTTTCTCTCTCTCTCTCTTTTTTTCTGAACTCAGAAAAGTTACTTAACATACAATAAAGGGGGTTAAGACACAGAAGACGGAAACTGGCCCATGACAGATGTTAAACGGTAGGCCACAACCAGTATAAACGAACAAGACAACACTAAAATCCCAAAACACAGTCCATCAATACTCAAATCTCCGAGAGAGCATCCAGCCAAGTTGCATCCAACCTTCCTGATTTTGGGGTTCTATCTTGGCCAAGCAATTTTGTCTTATTTACCTACCAGTGGGCTTCTCCCAAAGGACTCCTGTGGGCTTCTCCCAAGGCTCGGGGTTCCTTGGCTTATAATCCTGGGCTCCCATGGGCGTTTCCCAGGGCACAAGGACCCAGCTTAAAATCTTGGGCTCCTGTGGGCCTTTCCAGTGGGCTCGCTTCTTCACAAGACACAAAGGATACAGAGATGAAACACAAACATAGGACAAGACACGGCGCCACTTACCTTGCCTAGTGCTAACACCCGTGACAGAGGAAAGAAGGCCGGGGCTAAGAAAAGATTTCTCAGATTTCTTAGAGGCCTCCCCTTGGCAATTCTGGCCTTAGACCGGAATTTAGGAGACTTCTTAGGAGGGTAGAAGAATCTCAGTGGGAAAGTGTGTTCCTGGCTAACGCACCAATGTTATAGGCCAACTTTCAAAAACCCACCATAAACCAATTAAGGCAAGATAAGGATCTTTATTGACGCCAGACCCAACCTGCTTCTCTGAGTTGAGAATACAGAGAATGGCCCTGAGCCGGGACAGCAGAGGGTTGATATAGGGTTTTGGAAGGGGAGGTGACATAGGTACAGCATTATTAGACAAAAACCAATCACAATTACATAGTATCCATAGTAACAATATCAACCACTTAAAATCTGTAAGGTGTCAGTTACATTTGACGGGACCCAATCACACAAAACTAGAGTTCTTTGAAAATGACCAATTACGAAGTGGGCTTAAGAGCCCACGTGGGGCTGAACTGTCTGTTAGCCCATCTGTGTCTGGTCACTGGAAGGTGTCTTATTAAAGATGGATGGGAGTTGATATTGTGTTACCCGTCAATGTACCATGGCGCCAGCGAGGCACCAAGAGAGAGATACAGAGGCGAGAAACAAGGCCATAGATCCTAAGGGTTACAAATCGTCACAACACCTAAAGTTCATGAGAGTGTCACGAATGCCCTAGGGCTACTCCCTGGGCTAACTCAGTACTCTGCTTAGTGTCACAGCAGTCCTCATCAAATCTTTACAGCAAAGCCACAGCACAGGGTATAGTTCGTCAGAAAAGGCTCTTTGAAATAGTACTTAGAAGAATAATACGAAATGGAGTCACTTATACTGGATCAGAACTTTAACTATGACAATAGAAGTAAAATTTCTTGATTAAAAATTTGACTTTTTTTGAGACAGGGTCTTATTGTGTAGTTCAGGCTGTTGTGAACTCAATATGTAGGCCAGGTTGGCCTTGAACTCATGACAATTCTCCTGCCTCAGTCTCCTGAGTGCTGGGATCACAGATGTGCGCCACCAGCACCACGCTCTAGGGCTTGCACAGTGCTTGTACAGCGCTTGCCTAGCAAGCGCTTTTAACCACTGAGCTGTTCCTCCAGCCCTATTTTGACATGGTCTTAATGTTTTAAGGTGCAGAATTTTATACTCTTGTATAGAGTTATTTTTTAAAATCTGGTTTTAATGTGTAGACCTAGCTTTCTTTCATTGTAGCTTTCTCATCCTGAGATTTACTTATGAACAAGAAAACCTTTTACTTACTAGAATCCACATGGTTATTAAGGTACTATTATAAGGAACGTAGTCTAGAACGCAGAGTGATACACCAAATTTGTAGTTTAGAAAGTGGAGTGATTCTTCAAATTTTTAAGAGACCTATGTGCTTCTATAAATTTCATTTTTATTTTTGGAGCAATATATTTTGTTAATAATAATCTAAAACTTGAACACACAGGAGATGTTACTTCCTTCCCCCTTAAAAAAGCTTATCTATGCTTTTGTGATCTAAAGGGTAAATTATTATGAAATGTTGTTAGTTGCCTTATTTTGTGACATGGTATGTGCAGTTGTATTTTGTGGATAGCGTCTATGTGTTCTGCACTCTTGACTCGAGTAGTGCTTTTCTGTGGTAAAGTACTTTTGGAGCTGTAAAAAGTGGCCTAAGTAAAGTACCTAAGAAATTTGGGATTTTTATATCGAGCAGTTATTTCTTGGCACATATCTTTAACCTGTGTGTGTGTGCTAGTGTGGTTCTGATCATTGGTGAGTTGTTAAACAAGACTGTGCTTTCTTTTTTGTGTAACTGGTTGTCAGTGAAAGAAGTTGTGCCTTTTGCATGGGCTGGGGTAGGGTTAGTACCCATCGGAGTGCTCAGGTAGCCTGTCAGCCTGCTCATTTCCAGTCAACATGACAGGGCATTGATTCCCTCTAGGAGCAGTTCATTTAAATAGAAATAGATTGTCTTGTCAATCTATTTGTATTCAACTCAATCTTGAGCTAGAGTTTTACTGCTTAGTAGATTAACTTTTAATTGAGAGAGTTTTCCTTCAGTTTGTCTCTGTTTAGACATTTTTAAAAATTCCTCATGTATTGTACTGAAAAATATGAAAATGTTTTGAATGTAAGTCTTATTGTACATATTTCTGTGCTTTATTATAGATGTATATCCTGGCTTGGAGCAGCCTTTTTATAAATAATAAGGAATCATAAGCTAAATTTGAGTCAGAACATAATTTTGATTTTTTTGTACTTGTCACTAAGTCGTAGACATCCTTTAACTGAATCTAAAGTCATGAGGACATTTTTCATACTGAAAAACATGTCAAATGATTTTTTTTCTAGTAAAGATTTGTTAAGTCTTTAAAGAATTTTTTGTAGACTTTAATATATTACAGTTGCCTCTTAACGTAACTTCAATTACTAAGTTTTAGCAGCTTCGGATAGCTTATCTTTTTTCCTTAGGATGCTGTGACCCTTTTTTTTTTTCAGTTTTAAAGCGTTTTGTTTAAGATGTGAGGGATCAAGCTATCTTTTCAAAGAATACATCTTTGCTTTCTTTTCTTTTTCTTGAACTAGTTATCTCTTTCTGTGTGAAGAAAATTATCTTAAAATTTAGTGCCTTAAAAACCAGCATTTATTTCTTCGCAGTTGCCATGGGTCAGGAGTCAGGCCGAGCTTACCTGCGTCTGGATCCTCTGCTTCAAGGTTTCTGCAGTCAGAATAGCGTGTGGCGGTGGTGGCAAGCCACACTAGGGAAGACTTACTTCCCAGCTCACTCAGACATGTCTCAGTAGCTTCCAGTTCCTCCTGAACTGTGGGACTGAGGATCGCAATTCTTCACTGCCTGTGGGCTGGAGGCCTCCCTCAGTGGTCACATGGGCCTCTCTAAGGGGTGGCTTATTGTATGACTCCTGGGTTCCATCCGAGCCAGCCAAATGAGAGAGCAGGAGAATAAGGAAGGTAGAAGCCATGGTCCTTGCCTAACCTGGTGTTGGAATTGACATTTACTAAATGTTGTTTTAAAAGGTGATTCACTAGATCTGGCTGGGGTGGGGGATGTATATGGGCTTAAGTATCAGGTGGTGGGTCTTTGTGGGAGCCATCGTAGGGGGGAGCCTACCTCATGTTGTGAAAGTTTTACTTGATTTTTGTTTTCTAGGTAGACCTGATATTAAAAAAATGTTTTTAATCCCCTTTCCATTTGTCCCACGTGTGCAGAGATGGAAAAGAACACATCTCCTCTTTTTTTTTTTTTATCATAGTTTTGCTCTATTTCCCTGTATCTTTGGCCAACTTTCAACTATACTCTGTGTTTTAGACTTGGACATAGCTCTCTGATCGGATTTACCAAGTAAGTGAGCAGAGAGAGCATTCACATTTAGTGACCATGGGGGAATAGGTACACGAATGGCCTAGTGGTAAGTCATTTTAGTTAAGCTCAGAGGATTTTAGAGACGAAGTGGTTTTGAGCTGTAGCTTATCGAAGAACAAGGAAGGGAAAGGATTTTGTAAGCAGACGTACCAGCAAATACCATCTCAGGAAGTTAGGAACAGCCTGGTGTGTTCTGGAGTGGTGAGAAATTTAGTAAGAATGGGATGATCATTTGTGGCAGAGCACAGGCAGTAACACTGGAAAGCAAGTAGGGAGTAAATTGTTTTCTTTCCTAGCTAATGGAATTCCTTCAGTAGAGAGAGAACGTTACCAAATTAGTGTTTTAGAGATAAGTTATGTGACTTCTTTGAAGAAAAGACTTCCAGGGAGAACTTAAGTGGAGCTCCTGATCATAAGGATTGAATTAAGTCAGTTTTCAGAAGCAGTTTCTGGAGACTTGGCCATTTTGAGAATTGAGTGCGTAAGAGACTGCCATCTGTTTCCTAATATATTGTTTCTTTTTCTTCTATGCTAATGGATTTTATCTTTCAGAGAATAAATACTATGTTTATTAGTTTCTTTATGAAGCACTGTTAACTAAGGTTGGCTAGTAGGATGTGAACAGAAGCGTTTGCAACTTCCCACGTGATGTTCCTGAGTGCACGGCGCTTGCCTTCTGAGTTTTCTTTCCTACTTCTCACTGGCTATAGGGTATAACTAGTGTTAAACCATCTTGGACTATATTGAAGGCTATAGGTTATAGCAAAATGGAAGGAGCCTGGATCCCTAAGGCTTTTGTAGAGCAGAGGATCCTACTTTTAACAGGAGAGAAGTAGACTTCATCTGCGTTTGCCTTTATTCTTTGAGGTTTCCATTCTAGAGAGCCGTAGTAGATTCTCACATGATGTGGGTGAGATAAAGTACAGGGTTGTACAGACATTACAGAAAGGACAAAGATACCAAGTTTGGAGGACTGAATTGTGATCTAGTTAAAAGGCTTGACTAGGAAAATAGTCTGTTCTCATTTGATGTACCAGTTTTGAGGTGGTTTCTGTTATTCCTTTGTTTCTTCTTTGCCAGATCTTGAGCCCAGCTCTGAGTGCTTGATTCCCTGCCTACTTTGTTCCACATGCAGCTTGTGCAGTCAGACTCCCACTGATACACTGTGTTCTTGCTCCCCCTTAGTCTTCTTAACTTTTACACAAATTTCCAGCCAAGAGTCTTCATTGTCTTTATTCTGTGTACCTGATGACCTCCTTAATCTTAATAGTAATACAGATTTCCAGCTGAGAGCATTCCCTTCGGTATTCTGTCTTCTCCATACCCACTTTGAGGATGGAACAGTTGAAGAACTGCTTGCAGTATATTAATTTGCATGTGATTACATACAGCTTGGGGAATTGGTATGTGAGCATATAATTTTGATCTTTTTTCACAGCACCCTCTAGGCCGCCTTCTCATTTTCACAAAGTCTATTTCTATCTTCTCTCTTTTACTTTGTTCTTTGGTCATTTGTATTCTGGGTTTTATTTTGTTACTAGAGTAACTCAGTGTGTCTCTCTGACTATATATGTCTGGTTTTTTTTTTTTTTTTTTTTTTTTTTTTTTTTTTTTTTTTTTTTTTTTTTTTTTTTTTTTTTTTTTTTTTTTTTTTTTTTTTTTTTTTTTTTTTTTTTTTTTTTTTTTTTTTTTTTTTTTTTTTTTTTTTTTTTTTTTTTTTTTTTTTTTTTTTACATTTTAGCCTAAAGCACCAAAGGGAAAAAGTGCAGGGCGAGAAAAAAAAGTCATCCATCCATATAGTAGAAAAGCTGCCCAAATTACAAGAGAGGTCCACAAACAAGAGAAGAAGGACAAGTAAGTATCTTT
Organism: Ctenodactylus gundi; assembly: GCA_004027205.1. Taxonomy (NCBI): domain Eukaryota; kingdom Metazoa; phylum Chordata; class Mammalia; order Rodentia; family Ctenodactylidae; genus Ctenodactylus; species Ctenodactylus gundi. The sequence goes on along the minus strand of PVKB01003848.1, from coordinate 139,861 downwards.
TCATCATTAATATTATGCATTGATGAGAAGCCCTTTTATACATAAATCCTTCCAACAGGTATTTTTGCTCAATTTTCTCTTCTCCTTTTAGTTAACGTTTGTTGAGTATGTTCTCTGTACTAAGGGTAAAACTGAACAAGGATCTGCTATTAACAGAGCTTACCTGAAATAGATGGGTGAAGGTAAAGTTTGTGGTGAGAACAATGAAGAAAAATTATGAAAGTTACAGCAGAGAGCAGGAGAGGCTCTGTTTTACTTTGGGTAGTCATGGGAGGCTTCCCAAGAAGTTAGAGAGCTGAGAGATGAAAGGAAGGAGCTGTGCCCATGGACACAGGGCCCATAACGATGCAGGCATAGAGGTGGGTGCGTTGGGTAGGGATGTCTAAAATTAGCAAGCCATCCACATCCATCTGAGATTTCAGGCCATGAGACTGGATAAGGTCACCTAAAGGCGTCACCAGATGGGAAAGGGAATGTGGCCAGGGCATCCAGAGGCTTTCCACCTTGTCGAGAGTGGGAAAGGAAGTGGGGCTGAAATGAGGGGAAAAGAAGATGGCATTTAGAGGGTCCTTAAAAATGAAAGACCCAGCGAATACAAGTCATTTGATTGATTGGGACTAGCCATACCATTTTAAGGATGGTAGATAAATGTCATTGTAGCTGATAGGAAGTTAGAATTCTGTTGTTACATGCTGATACCTTGCCTGTGTGATTGGGCTTTCTCCTTTTCCTTATCTATTTTAAAGGAATCACCATCTTGGTATCAGAACCAAATACAGTTTTAGTAGTGGCTGACATGTTTTATGGCTGTGAACTCATGGGTTCAGGCCTGCCTTGAGTGTTAACATCTATGACTGTGAGATGTACTTAACTTTAAATGGAAACTTGGTCACTAATAGTGTCTTAAAATGCAGTTGATCTCCTTGCTATAGAGCAGTGAATCCCACAAAACAAGAGTGCTGAGCTGCGTATGTTCAGCTGTGGTGACTACACACCCAGATAGCTGAGATTGCTGTACATCAAAGAGGATAGGAAAAGTGCCAGTCGGAATTGCCTTTCAGATCCCTGTGGCTCAGTTAATGGACTGTTTTATTCATCTGTTCTGGCATGCATCATACCATAATTTGTCATCTTAAAACTGCTTCTGGTTCAGCAACTCCAGGGTCACTTAGCTTAGTGCCTGCGGTACGAGGTCTCACCAGGCTGCCGTCACCTATCCAGTGCAGAAGATCCTGAGAAAGAGAGGTGTTGCCTCACACTCCCTTGCCTGGCTCCCAGCTGACTTCGGTCCTGGTCCTGTTGGGCTCTTGGCTAGGGACATCAGCTCCTCATCCCCTGAGCCTTTATGGCACTTGTTTTCTCTAGAGTAAAGGGCTCTGACACAGAGCAAAAGAATGAGTAGCGTGAAACTTAGTTTTTTAATCTAAATTTTGAAATGCTAGCCGTCATTATGTATTGCAGTTTTGTTAAAAGAGGGTGACCAGGACCAACAACGTTCATGGATTAAGGATGCCAGTATCGAGGGGCCGGGATCTCTGAGGACTGCCATGGGTAACTACTAAAAGATAGTAGTAACTACTTACCAGGGATGCTTGGTTTTCTGAGGAACGGAGGTAGCCATGTGTCCTGCGGGGTCAGTGTAAAATTGGAGCGTGTGTCTGCTTCGCTCATCCCTTAGGAGTACAAGCCATGTGAGCTTCCTGTCTATGCAGGGCCTCCACTTCTAGCTAACACTTCCTGTCTCACTCCAGTGTTCCCACCCCCCCAGCCCCCCTTCATTTTTATATGCCAGATGACTTTTCTGTGTGTTCAGGTCTCAGTTTAAAGGTGACTTCCTATAGGAAAATTCTCATTTGTTAAAAAAATTATGCATATAAATTTTAAATGTGCTTTTTTGACACTTTATTTCTCCATGTTCATAACTGCCCTCTAGATTGTAGGCTTCGTTGGGATAGACACAGTGGATACATTTTGCTCTTTGCTGTGTCCCCAGGGGCTGGCATGAAGTGTGGCAGAGACTAGGTGCTCAGTGATCTATTACATGGGTAAATATGTGCAGTTTCTATGATAAGAGATATGCTATCTGTGCCATTTCTGAGAGTAAGTGAGGTTGTTTTCTTCATTAAAATTCTTTTCAAAGTTATGAAAAGTAACGATACACTGGATTTTTAATGTGTGAGTTAAAGTTTGTTGGGCAGTTTTTTCTTTTGTTGTTTTTGACAGATTTCTAAAACTTGCTTTGGAAATTTTCTAACTTAAAAACACCTTTTCTTCCAAGATTGAAGAATGAGAAGGCCTTGCGTCTCAACCTTCTTGGTATGTGGGTTTGCTTGTTTGACATTCTGGCTAGAGTAGAGTAAATTTTTGTCCTATAAAAATTTTCTTTTAACTGTCCTACTAAAATACTGTTTTACAAAAATAATTTTTAACCAGACTTTATTAAAACAACAAATAAAACAAATTGTTAAACTTTTAAAAGGAAAGGTTAAGGACTTAGGAGGCCGAGGCAAGAGGATTGCCATAATTGTTCAAGGCCAGCCTTGGCTACGTAGTGTGTTCAAGACTAGCCTGGGCTACCAGATGAGACCCTGTCTGAAAATAAATAATAAAAATAAATGAAATAAAGTGTTAGTGATACCTGGCTTAGTTTTTGAGCAGCTGGCTTATACTAATTTATTCATTTGCCTAACTGTGTACATATTTATGTGTATGTGTCTGAAGCTTCATTCTGGCTTCCTAACCCTAAGATTATAAGAGGGATTATGACTTTGTTCATCAGTTTTCTAGTAGTGTAACAAATACTTAATCAGTTTATAAGAAGAAAGTGGTTGTTTTGACTCTGGTTTGTGGTGTCAGTGGACCACGGTGGCTCTTGGTCTGTGGTGGAGCAGCATGTCATGGTGGTGGGGAGTGTGTTGTTGAGCAGGCTGCTTGACTCCCGGCAGCCAAGAAGTAAGAGCCAAGAGGCCAGAGCTCCTGTATTAATTTTAAGGGTGTGCTCCCAGTGCCAGAAGACTTCTACCTGGTCCCACCTCTTCAGAGTTCCATCACTTCCCAGTAATGTGACAGGCTGGAGACCCATGCTTTAATATGTGGCCCTGTGGGGGGGACATTCTGAGTCCGAGCTATAGTAATGGCTTTGCTGCTTAATGATGTGGACGGTACATTTTACAATGGGTATCTCAGTGTCACACATCTCTTTTTTATTTATTTTTTGGTCATATTTATTGTTAATGAAACTTTATTGACAAATCTGAAATTTAAAATTAGTGACTGTTGGGTCTCTAATACTTTATTAGATAATAAAATATTTCTAAATAGTGTATTATGCTGGGTAATCTGAGAAATTTGCAGAATTTCTAACTAAAAATGACCCTGATGGTCAGATTTGTTTGTAAGGATAATTTATCTTGGCTGTTGATACTCTGTTTCAATTCCTACAGCTCCTTTTAACTTAATATAATTACTAATTTTATGCTCTGGAAAGGATTACTTAATCTTGTATAAGTGGGGAGAGTAGTAATAATTCTCATAGAAATTTAAAGCTCTTGATATTGTGCCTGCAGGTTATTAAGTGGTTAGCAGATACCATTTTTATCATTGATCTTTTTTTTTTACTATTCTAAATAAGTTCAGCCTTTTGCTTTTTAAATACTTAGAACTTCATATTCTATTAAAGTGTCTGTGTCTCTTGTCCTTGTTAGATAAAAACATACAAGGGAGCATCCCCTCCCACCACTGTCCATTGCCTGAATTAACTATGCCAATCTAACTTCTGATGGGCTGGTTTAATTAGCTTTGAGCCTGTACAGAACGTTATATTTAACATTGAAGTTTTGGTTCTGTTTTAAACACATGGGTGTTGAGAATTGTAATAAATAACTCTTTGCTAAAATGATCAGTAGTTCTAAACTGTGTTGGTACTTGTTTCTAGGTGAAAAACTGCAATGGTTTCAAAGTCATCTGGATCCCCAAAAAGGACGATATTCAAAGAAAAGTGCTTGTAAATTAATTGAAAGGTAAACATTGGGAACTGAATTGTAAACACTGTATCAAGGGCAGCAGAGGCCCAGGATTCTCCAGGCTTGTTCCTTTATTATTATTATTTTTTTAGTAATGTAGGCACTTGCATTGTGCATTCTCTTACATATTGACTGCATACACCTGGGGAATTTGATGCCTGTGCATATCCCATTTCCCTTTGTGGCCCCTTTTCTTCCTTTCCCCTTTCCTTCTCCCATGCTGTTTTCCCCTCCCCATCCTAACGACCTCTTTCTGTATATCCTGCTCGATCTCTTACATTTTGCTCTGTTAATCATTCAGATTTGGTATCCTCGTATAAGAGATATCGTGCAGTAATTAACCTTTTGTGTCTGGTTAAGTTCGCTAAGCATGATGGTCTCATGGTACCATTTTCTTACAGATGCTTCAAGTTTATCTCTGCAGCATAAAACTCTGTTGTGTGTATATATCATATTTTCTGTATCCATTCGTCTCTTGATAGGCTTGTAGGCTCTTTGCAGGATTTAGCTATTATTAGTCAGGTCCAGCCTGGTTCTTAAATAAATATATAGAATTCTGCTCTGGATTTTTAAAGAAGCAAATGGGCTTTGTTCTCAGAAAGACCTTGGATTTGTATTCAGCTTGGCCCCCTTAATAGGTCTGTAGTCTCTGTGGTAGTTAATGGAATTTCTGAGATCAGTGAAGGCTCCAGCTGTGATGTGGAATAATAGGGATAGGAGGATGAAGGAGGATGCCTCCAAGTAATGAGATTAGTTCTTGAGGTCATAGGGAACTAAGGGGTGGGGTGGGCTGGTGGGGGATGGGCGGAGCAAAGGATGACAGGTTTGAGGTCTTACTGGTAAAGCCACCATGCGTGGGGCATCAAAGTAACGATACTCCAGTAAGTGTTTGAATCTAAGAGCCTTCAAGCTGTGATTTGGCCACTGCAGTTTGGAGGCAGTTGAGTTATCCAGGGAAGGGGTTTGGAGGTCTGAGAACATGAGGAAGTCAGGAATATACAAATTTGAAGGGCAGACAAAATCAGGGGATTACATTATTTAAAAAACTAATAATTTTTGACTCATTTTCATACATTGCAGGTATTTAAATCGATTCAGTGGCGAGCTGGAGCAAATTGAGTTACAAAATAGCATCAAGGACAGGCAGGGGAGGCGGCACCATTCCCGGGAGACGGTCATCCAGCAAACAATGGCACGGGAGCGGCAACAGTACGAGGGATACGGCCTTGGTGTGTGCTCTGTGATGCGCCTTCTTTTTAAAATATATAATGTTCTCAGCTCTCTAGTTCACATTCAAGGTTTAGTTTTGTTTATTCTTCTGATTTAATTTGAATCTCTTCCTTTGATTTTATTTTCTATGTATATTTATTTTTTTCTGTTATATTCATAACAAAATATCAGTTTTGTGCCGTGGACATATTTTTGTAGTTTAACATGTTTTCCTTTCTAGCACATACCTAATTTGCTTTGCTAAAAGTTATTACCTGCCAGTCTTCAACCATGCCTGTGTTTCTATAGATGCTACATCTAGTCCTGGTCATAATTCTCGATCTACTCAGTCACATTTTAGTCATTCTTGAAAAACTATAAAAATCAGATTTTCTTTCTTAGTATTATAGCATTGTATATATGTTATATATTATACATGATTTTAACTGAAAATTATAGATTTCTGTCTGCATTCTCTTAAAATATCAAATAATCTGTCTGCATCATCTCCTGGAGTGGAATAGCAGCTGTCCCTTGAGACCCAGGCTGCATCCTGAGGTCTGTTAACGTCATGATCCTTTCTTCATTCACAGTCCTTCCCTGGCCTCTCTGGACATTTGTGTTGTAGAGATTTGTTTGGAGAATGCAGTAGATAAAATATTTGGTAGCAAAGAAAATTTTTAAGATTTAATAAAAGCAACACAATAGTATAGTACCGCAAAGGAAATAGTCTGTGGGTGATACTAGAAACTGCAGTGAATGGCAGTTGCTCTTTATCCTTAAGAAGTGAATTTCTTAGCAACAGAAAATAGTTTCAAAACTAGATGGATCCAGACTTAAATCCTCATGGCCTCCCTTATATAACAGAGTGTGACTTATGTAACTTTGGCTTATTTTCCTCAATTTAAAAAATATACGGTATACCCACTTTTCAGGTTGGTCAAAGAGGGGTTGGGTTTATGAAAATTCCAGGCAGAGTACTCCACACAAGAAGGTGGCCAAGAACCTCAAACAGTCCTATGTCCTTCTTCACCCAAGTTGTTACCTTCTAAGAGTACATAACTTACTGTCCTTGTGGTCTTTTTTTTCCTTATTTTAAATTTTCCTTGGAGCAGATTTCAATTAGACTTTGTCTCTACTGCTCACTTATAAAGGACTTGTTACTGAAGACCTTGAGGTCGTTAAGTAGTTGCCAGGCTGGACATTGGCTCTCGATCACTTTTTTTTACAACAGTTATGATAACTTCTTATCACAGTTACGTTCATCATAGAGACTCTGGCCTCTTCTAGGTTGCTTTCTACTTCACTGGACATGCATGTAGTTTTGTAAGTCGAATCCTCTTCATCTTAAAAATGAAATGGTGATCCAAATACCTGTCTCTGTTCTTCCATTTCCTCTTTGTACCCATTCTTGAGTTAATCTCATTCTGTCTCATTCAAATACTCTCCAAATCTTGGCAGCTTCCAGACTCATACTGTCAATTCTAATATATCTGCAGAGCTCCAGACATGAATCATCAAACTTGAAGTTTTCAAATTCTACTGAAATGTCTCATAAGCGACTCAGATTTTGCCTGTCAGCAAAATCCTGCTTTTCCTCTAAAACTTGCTTCTGTCACAAGTTCCCTGTTTCAGACAGGGGTATCAGCACTTTACCTGTTTGCTCAGATCAGCAACTCCAGAGTCCCTTGCACAGCCTGCATCCAACCCTTCAGCAGAGTTGGTGCCCAGTCTGATGACGCCTACTCACGGTTCCACCACTTTCTAGCTCAGGGCACCCTCACCTCAGCTGCTCTGTTCTGGCAGCTTCATCATCAGTCTCTGTGCTTCTAGTCTTCCCCCAAAGTATGTTCACATGTCGCTGCCTGATTACTTAGTCATTAACAGAGCACTTCCAGGTGACACCTCCACGGGTGACAGATGCAGGGAAAATGCCCATCGAAGCGTCCTTCCATGTCACCGCGCTTTCTCAGAATCAAGGGATGTGTCTGATGGGAGAAGGTTTGGAAACCTCAACTAGTTCATACATGTGTAAAAACGCATGCATGGAATGTCAGCCAATTCTTTTTGATGAGATCTTGAGATTAAATAAAAACAATTCTCCCTCTGCCACTGTCTGGCAGTATAACTTATTTCTCATTTTTTTTTTGGGGGGGGGGGGTTGTTTCTAAAGCATTTTTTCACTTTACTTACACCTTTTAACATCTAGTCTCGTAATCCTTATTTTTTGAAAGTGTTTTTAAAGCCAGTGAGCATTTGTATTAGAGATTTTTGGTTTGCTTTTTTCTGTTTATTGAAACTAAAATTAATTTCCTGTTTTGTTGGCTAGTTCTGTTTCTGTAATATGATTGTGCATGCTTACATACATTTTCTAATAGAAAGTAACCTACTTTTAAAAAATTTATTCACATTTTGAATAATGTGATTTTGAAAATGTTAAAACTTTGCATTCTTCAAATAACTTCTACCATTTCAGGGAAAGTACTGTTTGAAGAAATTGTACTTCTCACTGGAAAAAAAATAAACATCCTGATAAGTTGTTTTAACTGGTTGCTTTGTTTTATTTCACAAGTTTTGTGCTAAATTTTATTCTTTAATAGCATTTCTATTGTGTCTAATGAAATTAATAGAACTGTAAAATTATACAGTGTATTGCCTAATGGCTGTAAATTATTTTTCCCCCCAGAGATTCCAGACATTTTAAATGCAACTAATCTAAAAACCTTCAGGTGAGTATCACTTCAATTGCTCCTCAGATACATGACGTGTAGTCTTTTTCACTACTGAATGCAGATATTAGAGCTAAAAGAAAGTAAGAGATTTCTTTTAACCTTTTATCAGACTAAGAATTTTTTACAGTGGTGTTTTTTGAAACATGACATACACTGAAAGGAAAATGACGTGGTGTACTTGTTTTACAAAATACTCGAATTTGTTATTTTAAAAATGCCACTAACTCCTTGCCCCAGACAAGCCTGTTACACAGCACCCTCTTTTGTAGGGAAGACATTTAGTAAGGAGTGATACCATGGGTAGATTTGCATCGTTAGGAGCCTGTTTGTCCAGTGGTCTTTCTGATTGTACCCCTTATAATCACAGAGACCATTATAAGTAGGGTTTCAGGTTTAAGAAAAAGATTTTCTTCTTAGAAAATGCTTTTCATTGATCATTTTGGTCTTAACTAGACCATATTAATGTATCTGAAACTTTTTGTTATAAAATAAGCTCTTGTGAAATAAAGTGTATTGCATGTTTTTCAGGGAAATCTGGCAGTAAGAGAAGGGGCATGTACAGTCTTAGCATCACCACCTACTGCAGTTCCCCAAAGTCTTCACGTTACTCCTGAAGTAATTGAGTATAGAATTGTCACAGAAAATACCAAGATTGAAAACTGGAAATTTCTCTTTTATAAGAATAACAATCCAATATTAGACTACTAAGACCTAACTGTGATGTATCATTGCATGTGAGAAGAAAACCCTTTCGTGACTGTGCCCTTTGGAGATGTGCCAGGGATGACATAGTTTCTGTTTTTGAGCTTCTCAAAACCAGGTATCCTGGTAGAGAGACTCAGGTCAGGGAGAGTGAAGGAATGGAACAGAACCTTTTCCCAAGTTCGGCCTCGTATTTTCCTGTTTGCTTTTTGAGTCTGTGGGCCTTGCCACCTCAGCTTCTGCCAACAGTATCCTCTTTCTTTTGTCTAGGGAATGGGATTTGGATCTGAAGAAATTGCCAAACATTAAAATGAGAAAACTTTGTGCCAGTGATGCAGTTCCTAAGAAGTCCAAGAAGAAGAAAACTGTCCTAACTGTAGACAAAAATTTAGCAGAATTAGAACTAAAAGAGTTAGGGGAATTGGAACTAAACAGTTTAGGGGAGTTAGAACTACAAGGTTTAGGGGAATTGGAACTAAAAGATGAATCAAGTGACTCAGATGAGGAAATGACCCCTGTGGCCTAAATGTCTTCGAGTTAAAAAAGTAATGGGAGAACTTCAAGACACTCATTAATTATGGTGATAACTATCTAGGTTTTGCTATTTAACTCATTCTCCATATCTGGTGTCCCATTTGCAGTTTCAAAAATGATATTTTTTATTGAAAAATGAAGTTTGCTTTTCATTTACATTAAGTAGCTAAAGTAGAAATTGTACCTATCTGTTACTGTGGTGGACTACCTGAGGCTTAGAAACTAAAAAAGAAAATAGATTTATTTAACTCATGGTTTCAGAGCTTGGAGGTCTAAACAGTAAAGCACTGGCTTTGGCCAGGACTCCTCTTACTGTTGTCCTTCATAGTGAGTGCAGGTATTGCAGTGGCCAGAGAGGCTGGGAGAGGGAAGGGTTCAGATGGCAAAATAGGGAGCCAGAAAATGGGAGGGGCCAGTAGAGAGCTGTCCCTCAGCCCTGATCTTAAAGGCTCTTCCACCTCTTAACATTGCCACACTAGTAGACCAGCCTCCAACATGGAGCCCCTGGTGGGCGACACTTGAGCCATTTTAAAACGTAGCAACAGTGACATTTTGATAATATCTCAATAATTCTTTCCTTAAACAGTAAATGTATTTTTTAATAAAATGGGGAGAGAATGTGATACGAAATTTGTTTTCACCACTAGATTGTATATTACTTATCTTTTCAGCCAGAGTTAAATGATAAAAAGTAGAATCTCTATCTTGGTATTTTTACCTCCGAGATTTAATCCATTCTTTTTTTTACAGTATTGTATGACTTGAAATTAGCATGTATTATTTTCTGCTTTCTCATTGGGAAAAGTGACAGTTGTGCTTGTCAAAGTAGTAAAATTAGAGATTAGGGAACCAATGGTTTTAATTATGTTGCTTTTTCTTTTAGGAGATTAAATTGGTACTTAACCTAGTTATTTCAACTGTCACGACAAATGTAAATGTTCCAATATTTTGTTTGTCACAGAACTTGTTAAATGCAAATATCTGTTAGTCTGTTTTTGAAGGATAAAAGTTTATTTGAATATTTTCAATAAAAGGAAAAAATATATGAGATTAACTAGCTATCAACTGATTTTTATTAGCAATTTTTATGATGTTTTAGCTTTTATACTTCAAAAATTAAAAATAAATGTGTTTTCTGTCATTCTATCATTTAAAGGCCCATTTTTTAAATTTTGAGTAACTGATGCTAATTAGGTTTAGTAATCTATGCAAAGTAATTTTTGATTAATAAGTTAATTTTTTTTAGTTATTGGCAGGTTTCTTTGTCTTCATATGTAGTCTCAGTATATTTGTGGAAACTTAATCATAAGCTGCAGGAAAAAGACTAAAATCTACTTTACCTGATGTAAAACTTAAAAGCCTATTCTGTTAGTTGAGTATCTGCCCAAATTGGCAGATCATTCTGCTCCTCAATCATTCGTTTCTAGTCAACCACTGGTTTCTAGTTTTCCATTTGCTGCCAGCAGAAAACATACAAGAAGTTACACCCCTGCAGGTAACTAGACCTCGACTATTTGCTGAATGAATGAATTTATTTGTGACCATAATAATCTTGTCCATCTTGGCTGGGCCAACGTAGTCAAGTAGCCTAACTTATCTTCAGAGTAATGTTTTTAATTCTTGCCTGTAGGAGGTGTTTTTTTTTTTTTTAGAGTCAATAGCCTGTCTAGCCCACGGTCCATGGCCATAGAGTGCAGTAAAGGTAATACTCATATGTGAATGTGTGCGTACCCTACTGTCTTTAGAAATGGCTATGTAAGTTTTTGTTTTCTAATATTACAAGTTTATTTTTCTTTTTTAGGTGAGCATGATCTACAGATCATTAATATGGTAATGACATACATGTCGGAAATTTGTGACCACACATATCTTGGTATCTTGTTTGACCTCTTCCTCCCTTGCCCTCCCCCCTCCATTCTCAGTGTCCTTTTCCTTTCCTAGCAGCTAATCATCTCCTTTCCTTCCCTCTCTCGTATGCTAAGATCTTGTCTGTGCGTGTATCTCTGACAATCTCATGTGAGAGACACTATTCGATATTCAGTCCTTTGTGTTTGGTTTATTTTGCTGGGCATGATTGACTATGTGGCCCTATTACTTTTTAAATGCTTCCTATCTTTCTTTATGGCTGTGTGGTATTTCCTTGTATACAAATTCTACATTTTGCTTTTATCCATTCCTCTGTTGATGGGCATCTAGGTTGTTTCCAGGATTTAGCTATGATGAATTGTGCTGCTACACAGATAAGGATGGATCCTTATGGTATGGTGACTTTAAATATTTTAGGAAAATGGCCAGTAAAACTGTCACTGGGTTGAATGGAATTTTCTTACTCAACTTTCTAAGGAATTTCCACTTTCTGTGGTGATTGGACCAGATTGCAGTCCCACCAACAGTGTAGCAATGTTCTTTTTTCCCCATAGCCTAGCTATCAGTTTTTGAGTTTTTGATGTGAGCTGATCGCTTCTCACTGAAGTGAGATAGTATCTCAATGTTGTTTTGATTTGCATTTATTTTGCTTTCTCATTTCTTCATGGGATTGTTTATTTTTTGAGCTTTTTATATATTCTGGATATTAATCCCATGTCAGAGGCATCAGGCAACATTTTTTTCTACTCTGGATTTTGGTGCCTTGATGTTCAGAAGCATTTCAGCTTGATGTAGTCCATTCGTTGATTCTTGTAATTTCTTGTGCTGGTGGAGTTATGTTTAAGAAATTCTTTCCTATCCCTATCTTTCGCAGCAGATTCAGTGATTCTGTTTTGATATCCAGCTCCTTGCCCTATTTAGATTTGATTTTTGTATATGGTGAAAGGTGAGAATCTGGCTTCATTCTTCTACATGTGGATGTCCAGGTTTCCCACCACCATATGTTGAAGGGGTTGTCTTTTCTCCAGGGAATGAAGTTCCACTCTCCTATTGCTCATGGCTGAGATTCGGCTGAGATTCGCACTTTGAGCTCACTCATGCATCCGCTATCTCCTGTCTTCAGAGTATTTCCTGTCCTGCCTTCTTTCAGAGTTCATGGTGGTTTCCTTGCGTTTGGCCTCAATTCCTTGACTGCTGACTCTGCATACTCAGTTTTGTTTTCTTCTTTACTGTTCTCGGGCAGCAAAATAATTGCTGAACAAGATCAGAAGGCTACTTCCACATGCCTGTTTGCATGTCTCAGGTGGGTTCTTAATGCTGTTTAGTGAGCTTGTTGTTTTTCTATTCTCTTTCACATTTTGAGGTAATTATTTTTTGTATTTTAAAGCTCTACCTGAATTGTTCTCAGTGTTCAACTGTTAGCTTCTTATAAATCTAACAACCATCATTTTTGTCTCCCTTAATGATTGCAGATCCTCCTACTTGTGTTCTGGATACCACTTCCTATTACTGTCTTCTCAGAAACCTTTATTTGCTGTTGAAATTTATTATATGATTTTTCTGTAAATCTTCCTTGGTTCTTCCCATTCTCTCTTCTGTGACTGATGTAATACAATAAGCAAGTAAGTATCACTGACTGCATTTCCAAAATGAAAGTCAAATTGGGACATGTCAGGCGGCTGCCACTTTCTGCCCTTACCTTTAGGAGCGCTAGGGTCTGTCTCGCCTCTGGCCTTCCTGACACCATTATGTCTCCTTTTATCCATACCATCAGAACTGTTTTTATCCACTTAGTCCTCCTAGCCTGGCTTTATCACAGCTGATCTCCTCCCTGACGCGTGTCCTGTGATCTTCGTGGGACAGAAAGCTCAGGTACGGTCACCTTTCAGGTTCTATAGAAGTTTTAGGGTTCATTTATAAAATTATTTACTGCACCCGGGAATCAACATCTCAACAGCTGGTTGCCTTCCCTCTTGTGATACTGTATTATCATGTCACATCAGGATTACAAGAACAAAAGGGAGAGATTAAGATTAAAAGTGATTTTACACAACAATATAATGGTAAGAATCTAGCAATGATTTGAATTTCAATGGATGCCTTGTGCCTGATTGGGGTGGGGGTATTGACTAATAGTAGCTTTGGGCAGGTTATCAGCAGAGTGGGTCACTGAGTCAGGAGGCAGCTACACAGGAAAGGTGACAGGGTAGAAGAGACATCAGAAAATCTAAACTGGCACAGCTCTTGCCACTACAGTACTAACTGGCAGTGCAGTCTGTTTACCCTGAATTTGGTCTTAGAAGTTGGAGGCTTCTCAGGGACATTAACTTTGCTTAATGTATATTTTTTCTGTAGTGTTCAGTATTGTTCAGCATGTTTTCCTTAAAAATGACTGTAAATATATTCATAGCAAGTTACAAAAATCCAAACCATTGTAAAATCTTGAGTCACAAACTCAATGTTGAAAATGCAGATTTGCAGAAATCCCAGTATATTAGGAAAAAAAAGTAGAGAAACTGCAGCCAAGATTTGATCACTTGTTTAATATACAAAGTCTTTCACAGATGTGTTCTTTTTCTTAGTTTGTCTTAGCACACATTGTTCACGAACGGTAAATTGTTAATGAAAGAGAATTAAGTAAAATAAAAAAAGTACAAATTCCTAATCTCCAAAATTGCACACAATTAAAATAATTTTTTCTTCTTTGTTTCGATGCAATGTCCAATTTCAAACTGGGCTTTCTTCAGATGGGCAGGAAACACTGCAGCCCAAAGTGACAGCACTTCCTTCTAACTGTATTGATATGTAAAATAGCACCATTGGGCTTATTTAAGAAAAAAGGTTTTCATCTTTCTTAATTGAGTGTAATTCTTAGAGGATTATTTTGCAACAATAATCATGATAAGAAGCTTAGAGATCTGTACTTTTTTCCAAAATATTCATTGGCAAGGCAAGGAAGGACAAATTGCATCTGGTGGGTGGAATAACCTTCCAGTCTCACCCCATGGTCACTGTAATTTCTTTTAATGATGTCCGTGGGCTAATGAACTCATTTTTCAGCCAAAAAATTGATGTGTTAAGGGTAGTGGAGTTTTGTGAAACAGGAGGAAAGGTAACTATGAGACCTCTTCTCTGGGTTTATAATCCAATAGAACAGCGGCTTTGAGTAAGGTTTACACTAGAGCTCTGTAAGGAGGAGGACTCCTGCGTTTCTACGTCCCAGGCTATTTGGTTATGTTTTCATGTTTATTACCTTTTGATCGCCATTTTTTAAAAAAATGGCAGTTGCTTTATGCTATATAAAGTGACAGGCCTTTAGTTTAAAAGATGGCATCAGTGTCTGTAGTTTATGGTATTAAGTACATAGATACATTTGATTATAAACAACCAAAGTTTTTAATAATTATTAAGTCCATTCAAATTGATCATTTGTTTCAGTTCCATTTTGATTCTTAAAGGAGCAGGTAAACATGCTTCGAAAAATGTTATTCTGTTAAGCAATTTTTCTTTATGGGAAGTAGTCTATCAAAAATCACTGTCATAAAGCCACATCTTTTCAGTATTTGAAAGCACAGATGTACCACTGCCACTTGAAATACAAAATGAAAATAACATTAGCTTTTGATTGAGTGTAGCTTATTTGGAATGTTTGAAGCATAAACATCCATCGCAGGAAAACTTTTTAATGTAGAACATTTCTGCATTGGATTTTTAATAAAATGAAATTTGGTTTAAGATTTTAAAATGTCAGAAGAGTTAAGTCTTGTCTTTTAACCTGTTAGGGAGGTACTTGTACACTATTTTCTCATTTCAATAAAGTCAAAGCCTATAAAAGTTTTAATTGTTCAGAATTTTGGTAGTTTAAAATTACCATGTTATCTTTTATCATTAGTACAGAAAAGCTGATCTTTGCTTTTCATTCTAAAATTTTTTTAATGTTAAGTGTAACCCTTAATAAATGAACTTTTATTTTAGCCAATCATCTCCCATTGTGAAATGAGCTATGCACTTACTGATCTTGTTTTAAAAACCCTATTTTCCTTAGTAATTAAATAACCCTTTTCCTTCTGGAGCAAACAAAAGAGAAATCAATATTTGTTTATGGATGACTAGACTTTCCTCCCCCAGGAATATTTGTACACAATATTTTGCCATCGCTAAACTGCAGGAAAAAAATGGATTAGTAAAAAAAGCTTAGAAAAATTAACAAGAAAATTGAGACAAGGTAATTTCTTGGGCTTGGTATGATAATTAAATCACCCAAAGCTTTGTTATTTATAAGTGTATTTAATACAAAGTTTAAAGAGTCATTCATTCTTTTAAAATGCCACTTAAGTTCTTACTTGTGCTGAGTTTTTGGTCCAGTGTGATTACCTCAACTTCGTTTTCCCTGTGCCTTTAGTTTGTGCCCCTACAACAGTTTTTAAGAAAGATGAGTTTTAAACCTTCTGTTTCCTGACTGGCTGAACACCTTAACATTTTTCTCACATATATACATGAGTGCACACATGCCACACACACACATACACACGTACACACACACCATTGACATTATTTACCTTTTATTTCTAGAAATGGGACTATGTGAACTCCACGTCAACCACTACAAATATCCATACTGTCTTTCTCATTGAAAGTTTTTTCTGTTTCCTTGACAATCTGTGAAGACCACACACTGATAATTACAAAGTGCATCAATGTGGTACCCAGATGTGTGCAGCATGATAACCCATGCTTTGGTTCTATGGCCATCTTTGCCTTTTCACAGTAATAAATATGACAGCTAACAGAAATCACCCTTTTTAGAATAGGACACCTCTCTTTAGCAGGCCACTGTGACTACTGTTGTGAATCTAGGTCACTGCAGTGTCTATCACATTGCAGTTTTATAGGTAAAGAAAGCAGTCATAGGCTGAGAAGCCTAAACTTCATTTATTGTAGAATTTGAATACTTTTGCTTCTGAACTGAGCAAAGGAAATACTGTCAGTCTTTCAAGTAGGGACTAGATTTTTGGTTTTAACTACTTATCTGTCAAGTTTACATCTCATAGGGGTTGAGAAACAGTAACAGAAATGTTTTATTTGTTTTTCCCTATTATAAGTGTTTCCGAATAACATAAGTTGATTGTGCTACAGTTGGATTGCTTTGTCTTTCTATACTTTTTCACCCTTAGAGATTCTTCAAGCCAGTATACTTAGTTTGATTAGTTTAGTACTTTGTAAAATCGTGTCCTTTAAATGAAACTTCAAAATAAAAGGAGTGGTTTAAGTTGGTGCTTTGAAATCATCAGCATTAAATGGAGCAGAAACTTAGTCTCTAAGTTTGGGCTGTGCAATCTAATACATTTAATGCAAGTTGAAGTGTCTTGTGAAGTACTTACTTGATTGTAAAGACTCGATTTAAGAAACTGATGCAAACTAATTCATTTTTACATAGGTGAAATAACCTGTATTTATAGTGTTAAAAATTGCCAAAATTTCACCTGCTTAGTTTTTCATTTTCTTGCGGGGTTGCTGTTAAGTTTCCATTTATGGCCAGCATTTGTGTTATATTTCTCTTGGTGCGCACTGTGTGACAAGGATCAGATGAGGACTGATAAAATATAGGATGAATAGCTGATTGCAGTTTCTGTGAGTACTTAACCCAAACATTATTTGAAAATCTTTTGCTCATGATTTAAACATAATTCCAGGTATTATTATCTTTAAATGTGTGTTGCAGCCACTTTTAAAAACATGCATCTGTCATAATAACCCAACTCCTCTAGCCATAAAAATCTTATATCAAAATACACACCCACCAAGCTTGCTTTCAGGGTCACTTGAGGATAATGCAGACAGTTTCAGGCTTAAAACCAAACACGTTTGTCATTTCCAGGTGAGAGAGCTAATGTTGCAAGGCCCCAAGAAGAAATGCCCATTGCAGTTTAAATCTGTCCTTGACCTTTCCCCCTGCTACTCTAAGGAGCATTATGTGTCCATTTTGTCTGACGTCATTGCCTGAAAGCGTTTCTTGTGCCCGTGGTCTTTTATTGTCTTAGAAATCCTTTTCCTGAAAGCATCACATTCCCACATTGCACTTCAGGCTGCTTCCTGGGATCCTAGTCACTTGAGTTTTTTTCTCCTTTCCTTTACCAGCAAAGTAAGGAAAAATGAGTCAGGAGAAAGGAAAGAGAAGAATAATGCAGGATCACGTTCATCATCTGTAGTGGCTGAGGGCTAGAAAGATCTTCCATGAAGAAACTCCCGACTAGTCCTATCAAACGGGTATAACTTCTGGGGGTCCACTCTCTGCGGATGGCAGTGGATTTGTCCCTGTTTGTGATACAGGGACAACCACAGCTTCCTTGACGTCCGTGTTGACGTTGCATGAGAAGTTCTTCTCCAGTTTGTTGGCAGTATCTGGGCAATTTTGCACAAAGATCACACGGTTGTAGGCCTTCAACCTGCGCCACAACTGAACATAGACTTTACACTGTACGTACATGAAGACAAGACCTCCTGTGAAACCAATGGCCACCACAACCAATTTTGTCCAAAATGGCCATTCAAGGACACCTTTGAAATAAAAGAAAGAGAAACAGTGTTACCACAAGTACTCCACGGGACCATTTCTGCCTGCTAATATATGTGAATGATGGATACATTGCTAGTCAGATTTATGACCTGAGTTGGCTTGGTTCCTTTTAAATAATTTAAATTTACTATGAAAATTGTATAAGACATTTTTTTCACCTGTTGTGGTGATGGCCTCTTGTGCTAGCACGGGGTGCCTGCTGCACTTATCACATACTGGGCTAGACTTTCAACACTTGCTCTGTTTGTCCCTTACACAGGTATCCCTTATGGGAAACTTGAAGGACAGGCCTGCAGCAGACCGACTGGAAGGGTAAGAACTTAAGATCCACTTAAGAAAGAAATGTGGACGTATGCAGGGCTTCTGAAGGCAGATTTCCACTCAGAGAGGGAGAAAGAGAAAGCTGCCATTCTCTTCTTACTAGAATACAGACATGCAAAAGAGATTGTAGTTACTTGGTTTATCACACTTATTTGCCACTAAGAACCATCACTTTCCTAGACATGTATATTTTCTTATCATTTTGATTAGCAGCACTAGAAATAAGATTCCTTTCACACAGGGACAATTTTTAAATCATTTCACAGAAGTTCACCTAACCATAGGTGTTTATGCCACTCAGTAAATGATAAATGTATGATGGTCCAACATCCATTTTTTGCCAACAGTAGGGGACGGTCGGGGACATATAATTAGTTTATGTAAATGCTTGCGAAGTGAAAGAGTATGGCTCAGTGTGGTGTACTCAGAAGGGCTTGCAGATGGGTAGAAGCCACAATGGGATGAATAGAATTAGATGAAATATACTGATATTTTTTGATAGTGATATTTGCTTTAGGCTCTGCGAGTGCATGCGTGCGTGTGTGTGTGTTGATGGGGATTGAACCATGAGTACCCACTGAGCTACATCCCCAGTCAATGTATTTTTTTGAGAGTGAATCTAGCTAAGTTGTCCAGGTAGGACGTGAACCTGGGGTCCTCCCGCCTCAGCCTTCCAAAGTGCTGGGGTGAAAGGCGTGTGCAGCTGTTCCCTGTTGCTGTTTTACGCTTCCGAAAGCAGAGCAGCGTTATGTCCCATTATTATCATCATGAAAAGCCCTTTATACCCTAAGTTGAACCGGAGTGAGTGACAGGATTCCCTGTCACTTTCTTGTCCCCACAATAAATACTGAGCAATTTTTGTGTGTCCAGACGACCTAGCAAAGAAAATGTCACTGGAAGGCTTATACATAGCTTACGCCTCAGGTTCTGTCAAACTTTTCTGAACATGATTATGTGACAAGATTTGGTTTTCCACTGTGAACAAATTAATGCAATCTGAGTAGCCATGGCATATTTATTCTTATTTTCTTTTAAATATTGGTTATGTTTGTCAGTTACGATGCTAATTTTTGAAGTCTGCTTCCCTTGATACTTTTTTTTTTTCTTTTAACTTTTCCTTTGAAATACTGGGGGGAAAAACCACTCTGAACTGAAAAGAAGTTGTGCTGCTGACATAAGAAACCTCCCACAGCTGTTGATGTTTTATTAATTTGTTGCACTGTTTGGATCTGAAATGAATTTCTATGCTTTTTTCAATAAGTATGATTTAACCTGATTCAAAATATTTACTACATGTCAATGACTTGTGTAAGTTCTCCCAAGTGTTCTAAACACATTCATGTTTTTCCTTGACTATAAAAACCTTAATATTAGAAATGAAATTAATCCCTCCATGAGATGGGTTCCGTTAGTCCTCCTGAAAGGACATTCGTTCTGCTTTCGGTCCAGATCCCCAATCAGGTTTTTGTTGTGCTGGCTACGACATCTTCCTACCAAGGTCACTACTTTGGAGAATAATCAGGGCTCTGTAGGGTGATACTCTTGGAAGGATCAGAGATCAGTCATCAATATAATTACTTAGCCAAAGGTGCCATTTGGAACATGTGGCTAGAAAAACACACAACTTTTGATTTTAGGAAATTCAGAGCTCAGGATGGACTGTATTGAATATTTGACTGTATTTTGTTTTATGCTGATGTGTACGGAATTCCTTCTAGTTCTAAGAATAGCAGCCTTAGCACTGGAAATACGTTACGTATTCCAGTACCCAACAGAAACATTTAAATTTAAGAATAGAAAAAACAGACAACCAATTTGCCGCCCTGTTCCTCTCCCAAAGAGCACTCTCCCAGCCAGGCTTGCTGTCACAGACCTATAATCTCAGCACTCTGGAAGGCTGAGGCAGGAGGGTCACAAGTTCAAGCCTAGGCAGGGCAACTCAGTAACTTGGCGAAACTCTTGTCTCAAAATCTAAAATAAAAAGATAGGCAGGAGATGTAGTTCAGTGCGAAGGTCCTGCGCTTGATTATCAGTACCACAGTAAGAAACAAGTGCCCCCTATCCTTGTAGCACCAGGATGGAGCACAGGCTTTGGCGCTAGGTGACATCACAGCCTTCCCTCCCCTGTGCTTTTTTGGTTTCAATCCAAAGTTTTTATGAGTGATTTAATGAAAAATTTCGAAGAATAGTCTAGAATGTATAAAGATTTCAATATTGATGGAATCTTACTGGCTGTCAGTCCTGAACACTGAGTCATGGTGGCAGCTGATGGATTGCTCCATATGCAGAGTTCTTACGCTCAGAATGCGGAAGGGCTGCTTAGGTTTTTAACTTGGTTCTTCTTGTGTACACAAGGGGACTGATCATCTGGTGCATCGACTCGGTATGGTTTTTTTCAACCATGGCTGCATTTTTTTTTCTGAAGACATTACTGATTGCACCTCTGAAGTTGGGGTGGGTGCTCTTCTTAGTAAATAAAAGGCAGGCATCCTCCTACGATGCATAGGATGGCGCTTGCCCAACTAAGGATTGAGTAGTCACCCTGAATTGTCAGTACTACTGAGGATGGGAATCCCCCATTCCACAAGACAGTCCTTGAAGTTTCTTTGTTAGGAAGTTTGCAGTGAGGATTGAGGATATGAGTAAGACAAATTTGGAAGGCAGTTTTGCCCACAAGCTCTCAGTAGCATTTGCTGCACAAAGGGATTTCCTAACCGCAGACTGCTCTCAGAGATGGAGTGTGCTTTATCTCCCATTTTTAGGGAAATCTTCATGGATTGTGCCCAGCTTCCAGTTGTTTGCTAAATCAACTACCAGCTGCTGCTCGTAAGTGCCTGGAGATGTGCCATTTCTGAGCTTTTGTTTATGTTTCTTTTCTGGATTTTGCCTCCCTGCTTCTGCCTGTCTGTCCCAGAAAACCTAACTCGATAGGAATTTCTACCAGGAAATTACACTTCCCACTGTTGCATATTGCTTTTTTTTTTTTTTTGGCATGAATTCATCTTGCCATACTCATGACAAGTTGAGAGCTTGGTTGGTTTGTTTTGTTTTTTTTTTTTTTTTTTTTTTTTTTTTTTTTTTTTTTTTTTTTTTTTTTTTTTTTTTTTTTTTTTTTGGTGAAACAGGATCTTGCTCTGTAGCCCAGGCTGGTTCTGAGCTCTGTCACTATGTAGCCTAGGCTGGCCTTGAACTCACAGCAATTCTCCTGCCACAGCCTTTGAAATGTTGGGATTACAGGTGTGTGCCACCACTCCCAGTTTCTGTGGTGCTGGCAAATGAACCCAGGGCCTTGTGCTTGCTAGGTGTGCACTCTCACTGCTGTACTGTTCCTCCAGCCCCTGGTCTTTTCTTTTCCATGGTGCTTTGCACAACAGATACTGAAGGTGGAGGGGGTGTGTTTTGAAAAATGCAGCGTTTCTTGTCAGTACAGCTCTGGTTTTGCTAGTGACCAATCTGAAGAAAACTTCCTTCTTGTCCCACCTCACCTTCAAGAAACAGTGGCTGAGACCGTAATATAGTAGGAATCGGGGCCAGAAATAACCAACTGCCAACTCTTTGCTGCTCTCTCAGGGGTCAGTCTGTTCTCCTGCCTTTCCTTCCCTGGATACTTCTAAATGATCTCCTCTGCCCAACATGCCATCTGTTAAGGTGTTCCCAGGGAGTCACAGCTCCTGCAGGACCCTGGGGCCAGGGCTAGAAAGCAGAGCGTCCCCTCTTGTCACATCCAGAAGCCAGGAGGATCACAACCTGTTGCCCAAATGGCAATCCTCTATATGACACATTCTGCCGCTTTGCTTGCCTGACTAAGCGAGCAAGATTTTTTTTTTCTCTCTGAGAAATTATTGTTGGGGGGGTTAGACATTTTATACCTTGGAAAACTCATTGTGAGGACATCTAAGGAGATAGGGCAGTAAGTATTTTCATTGATAAGATATATTTGCCTCCTTTCATTGAAACACAGCAAATTGTCTTTGTGTACAGTTTTCTTGTACTATCTTGTACTAGTTTGTGTGCTGTGTTCCCCAAAGAGAAAAGAGTGTATATAGTAAGGAAAGACAGGAGGAAGAGAAGATACAAAATCTTGCTTTCTCTGGGACCCTCACATAACCCAAAGAATCTTCTGCACTCAAAAACACATATTTAAAAAATCTTACAGTGAACTTAGAAATGACATGAACACAAGAGTTTCAGGCAATTTCAGTCACCTGTTAACATCACTGAGGCACAAGGATCTGTGTTGCTGCCTTTGTGCTTGGGATCTTACTAGGTCTGGGAAGAAACTGCCCATCCCTACATCCTATGTTTTTAGAAACATTGCTGAGAAAATTTTGGACAGTATTTGGACAAAATCTTGTCTGAAGAATTCTCTCATCTTTCCTAATTTAGTTGGCTTGTTTGCTTTCTCTAACATCATGCTAATTCCATATAAATAGATAGTACATTTTAAAATAGTCTTAATATGTGACTATTAAGTTGATTCTAGGGTTGGGGATTTAGCGTAATGGTAGGTAGAATGCCTGTCTGGCAAGCACAAGGGCCTGGGTTTGGTCCTCAGTACTAAAAAAGAACAAATTAAAAGAAAAGGCAAACTAAGTAAAATTTTCCAGGCCTCCTTTTTATAATCTCCTGTATGTGGTGTGGTACTTGAGGGCTGTAAGATCTTAACACACCCTCCCAAAACAATCAGCAAGCTATAGGGTCTCCCAAGAGTGGCTTAGGATGGTCTGTAGATCTGCCCTCCAGCAAGATTTTGAAAAGTTTATAAATGAAAAGAATCAGACTGCTATATTACTTCTGCCTGAAAGTGTAGTGTTGCCAGAAGCTCAATTTGCAAGGAAATGTTTATTTAAAGAAGTGAAAGTCTGTTGGCAAGAAAATCAGCTGGATATCCTAGGTCATTCTAGACTTGAGGGGGCTGGACTCTGGGAGTTTTCTAGAAAGCAGTGGAAGAAACTGGGGTATCCAGGGAAAGGTATGTACATGTAAACATTTTGAAGAAAAAGGAGAAACAAAAAAGAGTAGTAGTAATGAATTATTTCTCACGTAAGAAACCCTCATGTTTTTCTCATCCCATTCCCTGTTGGAGTTAAGCCATCCAACCAGGTTTCGGGCTCCTGGAGGAAACTTCCTTTAGGGGAATCAGACTGGAGCAGCTGCCCTAAGGCAGAGCACAGCAGTCAGGGGGGTGCATCTCCTTTGCGGGCGCTCCTTCTTCACCCTCACTCACAGAAACCTTCTCTTTGGCCAAAACACGCCAGTACAAAATTGACTCAGACTTTCACTCACTTTCCTTGCAGCCAAACCTTACAGGGATTTTCCATGTTCTCAGTGCCGTTATTAACCCTGGAAGGCAGAGCTTTTGCTCATGTCCACCACGTAAATATTTCTCACTTCCCAGGGGCTTCACCCTTGGGGTGTGCCGTGCTGATCCCAGGTAGTGGGACCTCTGGAGACAGGAGGGAAGGAAGGTCAGCTGGCTCTCACGCAGGGCTCCTGCACCCTGGCAGCGGCCCGCATTCTCAGCATGGGACTCAGCCCATTTCTTGCAGTTACAGTTTCCTTCATCTGCAGAAAACCTCAGAAATCCCACAAAAATAAGCTAAATGTCTTCACATGCTTAAGGGACACCTGTGTTTTGTTGGTTAGGAAGCATATATGCCAAGCTCTCAGCCAAATGGGGCGACTGTTAACCTGGGTGTGCCCCGCTGGCGGCTCTTTCACGTTCATTTACTTGCTAGCAAATATATTTCCAGGAACATGTATTTCTCTTGGCAGTAAAGTGGGGTCTCCTTTGGAGGCACGGATTTCCTATAATATTTTGCTTATTTTCCTTTTAGAATTAACCTGAGTTCTCCAGTGAATGTTTATAATATAGCTGGAGATTGCTCAAATTATCTCATTTTAAGCCAAAATCTTTAATGCCTCTTCCAGCATTTATTTACTTATTATGATACTGGGGATTAAAGCCAGGGCTTTCGCAGGAGGCTACATCCCCAGCCTAGGCATACCCCTCCTTTTAAAAAAAAATTTGAAAAAGTGTCTCATTAAGCTTCACAGGTTGGGCTCAAACTGTGGTCCTCCTGCCTCAGCCTTCCGGAGTGCCAGAAATTCAGGCGTGCACTACCACACTCGGCTCCTCCAACTTTTAAGCTTATTTTCTCAGACTTTTCTGCTTAACTTAGTAGCAGAACATGTAGCTAGAGACACCTGGATTGTGTCAGAGCATTTAAAAATCCACAGAAGAACAGAATCTGTGAGGACAGGATACATTTAAAGAAAGTGACAGAGAGTGGAAAAGCCCTCGTGACCTTGGGAGGATACGTATGTGCACAAAATGCTCAACTCCATTGTAAACCTTAAATTTTGCACATAAACATATCAACATGGGGAAAAAATTTTAAAGTGTCTCAGTTACATTAGAATGCTTATTTTGGAGGTGTTTAGGTTATATAGATTCATAAGCTATGTCTTAGACACGAACATCTTAGTTGTTTTCTGCAGTTGAATACATTATTACCAAGACTGTTTCACTTATCTTTTTCTTAGCTTATTTTTAATGATAATTTTCACAGTGAATAAACAGGTATGATACATGTAGTATGATACATGTATTTTGCCTGTAAAGCATGTTTCCTGATGCAAGATCAAGTTCATGATGTCTGAAAAGTGAGTTCTGCGAAGAACCTTTAGGAGACACAAAGTCCACCTTTCTTAGTTTTTCAGATGAGGAAACTGAGTTTCTGAGAGATTTTTCTTATTCAAAATAGCCAGTGACAAAGAGAAAACTAGAATCCTGATCTTCTGGTGACTAGCGCACACCCTAGCAAAACTTTATGAGCCTTGTTTTGTTTTTGAGACAAGATCTTACTCTTTAGTCCATACTGCTCCTGAACTCACTATCACCTCATAGCCCAGGCTGGCTTTGAATACACAGCAATCCTGCCTCAGCCTCCAGAATACTAAGATTATAAAAACATAACACCATGGCCAATGTGGTCCTGGAGAATCAAACCTAGTGCCTTTTGCCTGGTAGGCAAGCATTCTAACCCTGCACTGTACCTCCAGCCCAACTAAGTAGCCTTTGAATAATGAGGTGTGGTGCCTGCCCAGAAGAAGCTTGTCACAGATGAACCAGTCACGAAAACAAAATCCATTTTCATGCTGATTCCTTGCAGGGCATACATTTAGGTAATTGCAGGGCAATTTCAGTATCTGCACCTACATTCTCTCTAATATGGGCCGAGCATCCCCAATCTGAAAACTCAAAATCCAAAATGCTCTACAACCCAGAGATAGATAACCACAGTCCAAAATTTTACCTAATAATTTAGGCATAGATAGTACTGTATAAAATAAGTTTCAACTTTAGATTTAGGTTCTGTGTCCAAGACCTCTCATATGCAAGTATACCAAAACCTGAAATCCTGGAATAAGGGATAGATGGCTGATAATAGAAAGTGTTGCAGTTTTTCTAGACTTGCGTTTTGTTTTAGACACACAAAAAATGATCTATTGGAACAGTCTTCTAGGACCAGTGAAGATAAAGCAAGAGGAGTAAGTGTTAGGCACCTTCAAGTTAGCAACAGAGTAATTTAGAGTTAAGATTTCCAGCGCTATATATTTCATTTATTTTGTGTTATCAAAAGAAAAGGAATGGGGTGAAAGAATGATCTGTGGCATACATATTTAATCTAGATGAATAACCATTTTAAAGCAAGATTTTCTTTTCATCCAACATTGTCATGAAAGTTCAAAAGGTTTTATTGTTTTATACTCAAACTCAATGCTGGTTGAAAAGGACAATTTGTTCCTCTAAGTATTCCTGAAGGTTTTTCAAGATAGATTTAAAATATGTCAACTTTTAAATTATGTAGGTTTCTTTTTTTTTTTGCCTTCCAAATAAAAGTAAATTTAAAATCATTTGCAGTCCCAAGGTTCAGGGAAGATTAAAATAATAACTCAGAGGCCCACACACCCCTCTAGTGTGTATATTGGGAGGTTAATTTATAAATTACACACAAATTTTATACGGTTATTATTCAAGCTTGCTTGTTGGGAAATCGGACTCCCCTGAGGAATGGTCCATTGGGAAGCTATGGTCGGGAAAATCTACACTCATCAATAACTGAGAAAAACACATTTTTCAAATAAAATGCTAAAGAAAAGTAAAACGTAGAAAATCATGGGCACAAGGCCTCTCCACGTTCTCTGTAATGTGGATCAGCCCCTTGCCAGACCCAGGACACGGTAGGCAGTGGGCACCAGGACCATGGGAATGATCAGGACAGACACAGCCTGGCGAGCTCTGAGCACAGGAGGGACACAGGCTGGAACCAGCCATCACATTAGTGGGCACTCAGTCTCACGGCAGGACTGAGGTTCTCAACACGGCTTGCGACATGATCCCACAGAATCATGTAAGGAGCAAGTCAAACTCTGGGGGCCTAAGGCTTTGGGGTGCTCTCAAAACTCCACGGGTAACTAGTGTACAAACATTGGGGAGCCCCCACTGAACAAGTACAGAATGCTGTGTAAGGGCTAGGTAGGGCCGTGGGTTTCAAATCTTAGCAGGCATCAGAATCAATTCTAGAATTTTGAACAAATTGCTGGGCTCCACGCTGTGCATTGCTGATACAGAAATACAGGAAAGTGAGAGGTCAGGATGTGTATTTCCCAAACATATGCCCAGGGGACACCGATGCTGCTGACGTGGGACCACATGGTAGCAAGGACTGCCCTGGTCTGTGGAGCTGGGCTAGGTTTCCTAGAGGGAGTGGAGGCTGAACCAGAGCGCAGGAGGTGTAGAAGAGCAGCTCAGTGTGGAAACACGTGCGCAGTGGAGGTGAACACAAGAGGAAAGGTTCTACAGGTTGTCGGGACAGCACGGTCCCACCAAGAAGTGTGGGTCCTAAACTGGAAGCATCAGCAAAGCACAGGATGGAAACTGATCACATTCATGATGAAGTTGTGACTTCAAGATGATGCTGAAGAAGGTCTAGAAAGCTGCAATTTGAGTTTAAAAAAATATAAAATGTTTTTGCTCATAGATTTGGCAGTGGAGAAGGAGATGGATGGACAGATTCCAGCAGCATATGGGTAGAACAGACAAGATTTGGGGAATTATGGGGGGGGGGGGGGGGGTTGGGAAGGAGATCAGAAATGTCGGCTGGATGTAGATGTGGCTGCTGGATGTTGGTAAGACCTTCCTACGATGTTAGAGTGAGACGTGGGTGGACTATGAGTTTGGCTGTGTCAGCCTTGAGGCGCTTGAGTTTGGGGCCTTCCAACAGGGCATTTAGGAGTTTGGTGGCTGTAGAGTCCTACTAACTGGAGATAAATGTGGGACATTACCAGCATAGAAATGACAGCTGAAGACCTAAGACTAGGCAGAGGATAAAGAATGAGCTGGGGACAGGCAGATGGAAGGGCGGTAAGATTTGGGGGTTCAGGAGAGATCTTGGCTGAGGTTCAGATGATGTTTGCTGTGGCTGAATCTGAGACAATTACAAACAACCACAGCTTAACTGGTCTTAGAAATACACCTGACTAAATCTAATACACGGGGCTTCCTCTAAGTGTCTGCAGGTGGGTGACATGGCTTCTCTGCTTATGGGAGAGCTGCTTTTGTTTTCCCTCACCTGTGGGTGGAGGAGATCAGCAGTCTGTGAGAACCAGGCCAGCTCAGTGACCCCTGGGAGCGGGAGGCTAGGTCACATTGGGGAAAATTCATGATTTTCAAATATTGAGCTCAAAATTAGTCATCATAAAATATTAAGTGGTCATTAGATCTGCTCTGGGCTAGTAGGAAAACATGTGACTTCTAAAATAGTGCATTGGTGAATTAAAGAATTGCATCTCCACACACTTTCTGTCAACTGGCTGGAGGCAGTACCTGAACCTCAAGCTAGAAGAAACACAAATTTAGAATTTAACAACAAATCCAAGACAACCGACTAACCAAACAAAATCCTCAAACTCCTCGGGGAATTTAATGTGAAATTTTAAAGTTAAGACTTCCTGGAACCTGGAATAATGTAGTTGCATCATTGCGATTTGATATGAATAATATAGTATCTAAATGAGTTCATACTGAGTAAGAAAAACCAAAATCCGAGCAAACCTTCCCTTTCTACCTGATTTTCTACCACTTATGTTGGCCATGGTTTCATTCTTTCAGAAACAGGACAGTAGGAGAAGCAGCTCTTCCTGCTTCACCCCTTAAACCACATCAACCGCGGCCGAGGTGCACATGGGAACCTCAGGTCTCTGTCCTCTCCCAGCCTGGCTGCGCTTGCATGACGGGCAGCAGGCCCATAAAGGTGTGTGCTACCGCCCCCTGGAGGGCCAAGCCGGAATGCACCGCACCCTCTGCAGGTGAATCCACACAGCTAGAGGCCACACACTTCTCTTTCAAACATTTGTCTTTTTTCTCTCTCCTATCTCACCATTTTCGTTTGTTTGTTTCATTGAGGGGAGTGGAATGTAAACACATTTCACAACTCAACAAACTTCCAGCGTCACCGCCTGAACAGTTTCTCTCTTCCAATTCATCAGTTTCTGGGCAAATGTAGAAACATATCTCCCTGTCTCACCAGCATGCCTAGGCTGTTCCCGGAAGCTCCCAGAGCCCCATGGAAAACAGGACCGGAAACCATCATCAGTGAGAGCAAACAGCATTTTCCAGCCCTTGTAGTTTTTTTTTCTTTTGCCTTTGTTTAACATGACCTAAGTAGGAATATTAATTTAAAAGCATCTTTCTTTGCAGACTTAGTAACCTTTAGAATCAAAGCAAGCATGGCCAAAATTTTAAGCCATAACCCTAATCCACTTTGTCAGCTTTTATAGTATTAAGTCAGACCAGATTTCTTTCCTAGAATATCATCTCTCTGCTTCAAAAGAAGCAATGACTTAAGATAAATTGAGTATAATTTTAAAAACTTGCATTTTGCCATTTCACATCAGGCAAGACTCCGCTCCTGACCCCTAAAGATGCGTAGGTGGCAAGTGCCATGTATTTATTTTTCTCTAAGTTCTATACGGATTTGGTACATCTCACATGTCAGCTGGAGACCTCTGGTGTAGTCACCACCTGGTAGAGTTAACTATGAAATAATTGGGGAAGACTCAACAGTCATCACACATGCTCACTCAGGTATCACACGTGTGAACTCCAGCCGGGTTCACAGCTGCCCTGACCGTCAAAACCGGAAGCCAAGGGAGGAACAGAGACAGAGGGAGGAGCAGAGACAGCGTCCTTACCGTTGTCATTGCCTTGCTTGATCTCCTCTGCAGTCCGATCTATTAAGACGTACAAAGACCAAACCACACAGGTGATGGCGATGACGTGGAATGTGACAGAGCAGAATATTTTCCTCCTTTCGCTTGTGGTCATCTGTAGCTTTTCCCACTGTAACCAGAAATGGAATCACACAAAATACCATTGGTAACTAGAAGATTTCACCTGGATTTTACTACTCCTGCCTGGGTCACAAATGGAGGAAATATGCCCATCTTGTAAGTTTGGAAACCACTATAATATTTAAGTCTTTAAGGTAACCTACAAAGTTAAAAAAAAAACCACAAAATAATTTTCTATTTGTAAATTAGTCACATTGAGTCATTTGTTTTTTGCCAGCCTCCTTGCTATTCTGTAAATGAAAGTGACTTTTAATTTTGTACGATTTTCAGAAAGTAGCTCCTTTTTAGTCTCTAGCTGCTTTTTTTGTCATCAGTTGTCATAGGCAACATTATCTCGAATTATAACATAAGCTGATAAAATACTGTATTCATTGTGTGAATTTATATTTGAATTGGCTAGTTGTGTCTGCAAGGAAAAGTTAGCACTTTCTGTTTTAGACTCCTCTGGAAATACTAATTTAACATCTGGGCAATAAAGATACCTAGCAGAACCTAGTTCACAGTATCCGTGATGTGTTGTGTCATGATGGTTGTAAGTGCCCTAGTGGTCACAGTTCCTTCATCACTTCTCAGAAAGTTGAGGTCCGCTCTCTCAGCCTGGGAAAGATAGCCATGAGTTTGTGGAAATAAGGTTTATGTCAGTGGAATGTTTTACATACTTCAAAAAATAAACCCTCAAAATAAATTTTAGTGTCTTTGCAGCCACTGTATCATTTCATTTTTATATTAGGAACTGCATCTTGATTTTTCTTTATTTTACTGATTTTCCGTAGGAAAATCAAATTGTTGTAGTTGAGTTGAGCTGATACACAACACACTTAATAGTTCACAATTCTTTACAATGTGTTGTAAAGAATTGCACTAAAGCAAAATCTTTAGAAGTGTATGACTCCATTCTTTCTGCAACACAACGGCACACACCCAGAAGTCAATGCACAACTCAGAACCAGCATGAGGTGCACTGGCATGGCTTCCTCTCCGGGCCCTGACTTGCCTCATCTTCACAAGAAACAGATTATGGTAGATGTGGTAACAGAGGGGCTGGAGAGAGAGAACCACTCTTACTTTCTCGTTTAGTAGCAGGCTAATTCTACGACAGCTGACAGTATGCTTGGCTACAAGTGGCCTTGTCCACCTTCTTAGCAAGTGCCATTGACTGTGTCGCACCACCATGAGATGTAAGCTGGCACCTGGGGACATCAAGTGTTTGTCTCCTGGACAAAAGAATCACCCCCCCTCCCTTGTTTTCTCTCCTTGGTTACCCAGAAAGTCATAAATAGCAGAGTGAGTATTAACAATTATTTTGGAAACTTAGAGGAAAACACTGGAGAAGTGGAAGAATTTCAGCCCAGTTGATAACAGCGAATACTCCAGTTCTGTTGTATGTGAGGAAAATAAAGCTGAGAAGCCATGATCTCCCAGGTCTCTGTTTCCTGTCAGATGTTATTCCTAGTCAGTGAATTCAGAGATAAGTCCTAATCTCTGTCTCAGACTGAAGATGAAGTTCCCACTGTCCAGTTCGCAGGCTAGCACAATACCGGAACCCTGACCTTGATGCTGCAGAGAGCTTTTAAAGCATTTTAGAGAAAACAGTTTTATTTATAAACACTATCATCTTTTTTCTCTTCTTGCCAAAACATCACACCGCTTCCCTTACAGAGGGCTATTAGAGCTAATTGACGGTACACACTTCTTCCTGTGCCATTTGCCTTTTTCCCGCATCAAATAATATTTTGTATCTATTCCAAGTGTAGTAGTGGAGAAATGATAGTAACATGGCTAGAGGACAAATGCATGCTTCAACCAGGCTCAGTTTTGAATTAATACTGAACTGACTGTTTCAGTGCAACTTTGGCACTGTTGAGAAGTTCACATCAAATCTGTGACAGATTTTTGAAATCTTGTTTTGGCATTGGTTTATTGTAATGTTAAAGCAGAATAATGTGTAATTAGAAGATATAATGTGTACTTATAGGGTATAATGTGCAATTATAGGGCATAATTTGGCAATAGCTTTTGTGATGAATAAATAAGTACCCCTTGAATCCCCTTTGTGCTCAGTTTGACCAAATAAAAAGTGCAGCATGGGGCAGAAGATCCGTTTCACGTGTTCAGGTTTCCCAGTGTTCCAGTATAGAAGCATATTTTTGTAACAAGTTAGATATACAAATATTACCCTCAGTTGTGAAACTGGTTGTAAAATCCCCTGTTATTTGGAACTTTTTACATCCAAGGGGCAATGTGATGAAATGACTGAATCTATTTTTAAAAGTTAAGGATCTTAGGTAGAAAATTAGTATCGGAGCTGACTGGGATAGACCAATCCTTTTGTAAAGACTCCTTCTCGTGCCAGACAACAGAAGCTCAAAAGTTATCCTTTCTGACATTAGAGATGACATTTCAAGCAGAAACGAAGGGTAAGCGGATCATCATCTTTTTCTCCCTCCATGAAGCTTTCTTTACAGAGACCTTTGAGAAGTTCCCTAGACGGCAGAACAGAGCACAACAGCGCCCTCTTCCTGGTGAGCACGTCACTGCACTTGGCATTCAGCACGTTAGGACCAGGGAAGCTCCAGGTATTTACCAACCTGTTCCTTCTCAGTGTGGCTTCAGGTTTGTATACAAAGCTCCAGTGAATTTTCCAAGCGTTCACTGTGAGGAACAGACGACGAAGAAAAGCCTACAAACCTCATTTTAACAAGATCTCATGCAAGTGTCGTAAGTTAGTATTGCAACGTTGACATTCAGTTGCAGTTCGCACAGACGTCCTGACAGGGAAGTGGTAATCTGTGAAAATCCAACCAACAGTTGACTGGTGGATAAAACAGCATGTGATTTGTGCTGGACGTTATCCAGGGTCCCATGATGCCATTGTCACCTTTCTAGACGTGTGTGCCAGGACAGGGCTACTTTGGGCTCGCAGCATGTGCTCCCTTGTTCAGAAGTCTCTGCACCATGGAGTGCTTGTTAGAGATGCAAATTCCTGAGGTCCATTTTTGAGATGACTCTTGGTTTTTCTTACAGGACATTCAGAAAATACAACTATTAAAATATAAACTATTGTTTTGTCACCAGGGAAAGGCAGCCTCTGTCAGGGCAGCCACCCCCCTTTTGTCTTGCCACAGCAGTGCAGGAAGGGCGGGTCCCTGCCTTCCTCTTTAGTGTGCCCAGGCCTGAGACAAGCATTCAGTCTCTCAGAGCTAGGGAGACTCATGTCTGTCCAAGCAGTCACTGAAAACCTAGTGAAAATGTTGGGGGGGAGGGGCGGGGAAGGGGGCGGGTAGCAGCTCCCTGTCCCTCACCCAAGCTTAAGTGCTCACTGTAACACACTACCTGCCTTTCACGACTCCGGATGTGACCAACTTTTCTGTCTGCCCTTCCATAAACTTAAGTTCTCTTTTATACCTGAAAGTGGGCCATATCTAATGTTGGCAAAACCAGCTCCCCAAAATCTTAGCGCCTCTTACATAGTGAACCTTGGACCTAGAATTAACTAGGCTATACAATTACTGATTTTTATGGGGAGGGGACTTGTTTGTTTTTTTTTTTTTTTTGGGGGGGGGGGGCGCGGTTGTTCCCTTGCTCAAGTCTTGAACAATAAGGATTAAGTAGGACTCAATTATTCACTCAGAAATAAAAGATTCTCCTCAGAAGATTTCTGATTTACAGTGTGAGTTGATGCAAATATTGTGTCTGTTAGCGTTTGCCTTTTTCTCTAACTAAATCGACCTTTGCATGACAGTGTCAGGTTTTCTAATTTAAATTGCTTTCATTTGTGTTCTGTCCTGAAATATAAATTCAACAATACTGCCTAATGAAGATGTTTTAAAAATCTTTGTGAAGCGAGAAAAGTTCATTTGCACAATATTAAATAGCTGAGCTAGGCACTCATTTGCTAAAGGTATTTCTTTCTCTTATACACAGTTCCACTACATTTGCTGGCTTTCCACCAGCCACATAACCCAGAATTTTTAGGGAGTCCACAAATTCACAGGGTGAGTAACTACCACACGGTGGCGCCAGAGCTCAGTGGTCGCTCTAAGTACCAGCCAGTCTGCGGCAAGGGCTTTTTATCTCATTTTATCAGTTCCGCATAAATGAAAAACCACATTTTAAATGCCTCAATTTTTCTGACCCCACCTGTCATGTTTTAGTGTAGGGATTTTGCCACATTTGGAGAAATACATAGAACCGCAGGTGTAATAATGCATTGCGTTATCTTCAAGTGTAAGGTACTCTGTGCTGAGCGGTCACTCAATAAATTCTTCATCACTAAGCTCATGATTCCAAAAGAGGGACAATGGCCAAATTCAGAGCCAAATTCAATAACATTTTGGGTCCCAGATTAAACTTGCAGAAACAGAAATTCTGGTAGGAGAGTCCTTGCAATCTGGGCTTTGATAAACCCTCAGATTGCTCTGATGAAGAGCCATCTGCCTAAGGAGCCCCACCCGCAAAGCAGCGTGGTGACCTCCGTGTTTCCCTTAGATGTGTCACTAGTCACTCCTTA
The DNA here is from genome assembly GCA_004027205.1 of Ctenodactylus gundi. Lineage (NCBI taxonomy): Eukaryota > Metazoa > Chordata > Mammalia > Rodentia > Ctenodactylidae > Ctenodactylus > Ctenodactylus gundi. The sequence continues at coordinate 105,970 of PVKB01003848.1, read as the reverse complement.
CCAGAAACTGGTCACTAGCCCCAGGGACAGGTGTTGTGGTTAGCTGTCTGTGATGGAACTATTTTAGGTTGAGTGAATAAAAATCATAAAGTCAATAAATTTGGTCAGAATTAAGTAGTTTGGAGTTAGGTTATTAATCACTAAAGCAAGCTGTTTTTTAATTTTACTTTCCAAATTTGTAAGTAACGCGAATGCTTTTTAAATTTTAATTGCATTAGTTACAGTTTCAAGTAGTTTGGGAGAAAAGCAAACACCACAGACTCTGAATGTTCATGAGGAGCAATTCTGGAGATATTAATGAATTACCAAATTGAGGCCCAGAGTCAGTAATGACCCTCCTGCAAAGAATAACAGAAAAAACCCTTTAGTGCAGTTACTACAAACTCGATGATTTGAGTGAGGAGGAAGCACAGCAGCCGAGTTGAGCTGCAGATTCTGGGCAGCTGCTATGGTGGCTGGTTAGGAAGGAAACTTGCTGTTAAACACAAATCAGGAAGTGTATACCACCGGACCAATCGGAGAGGTTGTGTTGATGTACTGAAGTTTCTTAGTGCATGGGGTGAGGATGTTAATCTAAGAATATCGTGGCCAGGGAATATAAAGTTAGCAAATTATTTTTATGAAAGAGATTAGCTGCCAGCCTGTTGCTCCTTGGTATCTGGGAAATTGGTCCCAGGATCCTCTCAGCTTGCACAAATTGTTTATAGTCAAGTCCCTTACTTGAAATAAGTTACATGCGCAATATACACAGTTGGTGACTGATGGTACCTGACACAATGTAAATGTGTGTAGCTGATTCCAATAATGCATTGTTTAGGGAGTAAAAACAAGGAGAAAAGCCTATGTATGTTTAGTACAGAATTTATTCTTTTTTCCTGGATACTTTAGATCCAAAGATGGTTGAATCTGCTGATGCAGAACCAAAGAATAAGAAGAGGTGGTTTGTATTCAGTCAATTTTTGTCAGTATTAAAACATTCTCTATAGTATACATGTATGTATGTATGTATGTATATATAAAACTATATAAATCTGACGTTGGATTATGAAAACAATTTTGTAAAATGCATCTTTGCCTCATTTCCTATTGTTTCCTGTCAAGGTCTTCATGATGGATGGAATTTCCTAAAGAATTTGAGCAAGATACCTGTTAAAATACTCAAGATCAATGAAAACTTTATGTATTGCATCTGTCTATACTTAATAAAATGGGGAAAACACACCCACAAATAAAAATAATGAGTAAAATCATCCACTAGAGGGCGCAGTGGAATCTCACATGAAGATTTCTGAATAATGAAAGAGAGGGAAAAAAGATTATATAACTTCTTCGGGACAGGTGATATATAGCATTTAGACACATCTTTATTGTAACTGCTGGCACACACAGATCACATTGGGAATGGCAAGTCTCTGCTGTCAGATCCTTATCGGGGGGCGGAAGCCCAGGAACTTGTGGAAATTTTTAAATTTTTCCTATGATTGTAAAAATTTAATTCAAAGAGCACTATTCTACACCCTCAGCTATTTGTTTGTTATTTCAGGGTTTACCGAGTTGCCCAGGCTGGCCTTCAACTTGTGATCCTCCTGACTCAATCTCCCCAATACTCAATACATATATCAGTAGTTCTACACATGTGCCACTATACTCAGTAATTATAGGCATGTGCCACCAGATGTAGAATTTGTGATCCTTACAATTTCTACAAGTCAGATTTTATGTATGTCAAAGTTTGAGAATTATTTTGAGGGTCAGGGGGGTAGAGTCTGGCACCATCTTCCAAACTGGTCTTGAACTCACTATGTAGCACAGGCTTGTCTTGAACTCAAATCAATTGAAGCAATCCTCCTGCCTCCGCCTCCAGAGTACTGGGATTACAAATAGGCACCACCACACTGGTCTTATGTGTGCTGGGGAATGGAACTCAGGGCCTTGCTCTTGCTAAACAAATGCTCTAATCGCTGAACTACACTCTCTAGCCCAATAATTAGATCCTCAACAAAGGAAAAACTGTTTGAGACATTGTATTATCTTTGTTTTTTCAAAAGTGAACTTAATTCTACACCACACATCCCAGAAACACAACTAAATCTCATTCGATTACTATTATTCTGTAAGAACACAAATTAAAGATTTAATTAATGGATGCATTCAAAAGAAATTCCTTTAAAATATTTAACTAATACTTGGATATCTGTTCTGTCTCAGAGGCTCTGGTGGGAAATATCATATCGTTTGCTCTAAAAAGAAGTCAATGTATTAGGACTGCATGCTGAAGCAGAGCCAGCTCTTTGGTGCTGTGTCCATGGTCATACTTAGGTAGGGACAACTGCTTTGCAAAGAAAGCAAAACAAACAAAAAACACAAAATTGGATTATGTTCCAGAAAACACCACCTTCCCTCTTCGCTGCAGATTTAAGCTCTTGACCAGTATACCTGAAATTGACATTTCCGTCAACCTTGTTCTTCCCTGGCAGCCCGTTTTTTCAGATTTCTATTTTTTTTCCTTTTCAGTGACTCTCCAGAGCCCACGTGGTGCCACCCAGGCCACCAGTCACTCTGCCCAAGATGAGCTCAGCTTGGTAGCTCAGGGGAAAGTTTTCCCACACAAGGCAGAACCACAGAGCCTTGAGTATTAGGGAAAAGAGACTTAAAAACTTTTTGTATGCTCTTACTTTCTGGCTGTAAAAATGAAAGCCCAGAGCAATGAACTGATTTTCCCAGGGTAGTAATAAAGTTATTCATACAATATTTTCATTCATCAACTCACCCCTGAAGCCACAGAGCCTGCCAGACACTGCTTGAGGTGTGGGGAAACAAGACAGCGGAGGTTCTTGCAGCCATGAAGTGTGTAACTAGGGTCACAACCGTAGAATGTTGTGTGTATTGTGGGGGGGGGCTGTATAATTACTCAGTTTCTTAAGGGCTTCTATGCCTTTTCCAATTGCTTTTTACTGCCTGTGGGCATGCAGAAATATACACCTATACATTCCTGTAGGTGGCAGCAAAGAAAAAAAGTTTCTCGCTGGAGCTTCTGGTTATAAATCATGTCAGCAAGCTCCACTCCAAGGCCAGCCTCTCCTCAGTCCTTATTTTCACGGACCACGAGCATCTTCTATCCTTTTCCACTCTTCTTTATCCACTGGGACATCATATGTAGTTTTATTAGGTTGGATGATTGCTCTTATTAATACTAGAAAAATTTGAAATAAATCTCATGCACAAAGTGTCATCAAACAATGCAGGGAATATTTAAATGAGTAGAAAAATCATTACAGTAGAAGACACACTGTCAAAACCTTCCCCTCGCTTAGGATGGCCAGGCCACCATTCTGGCCTAGATAGTTCTAGATGTTCTCTTTCATGGGTGTCTTTAGTTGTTAGGTCGTGACGGCCTTGATGTCCCAGATCAATTCAAAACATTGGCCTTTCACTTTGGGGAAGAGTTACCAGGCTCACAGTGCCGTATCTGGTGAGTAAGGCACATGAAGACACGCTGAAATGGTTTTCATTTGACAGAAATTGTCCGAAATGCTTTGCGTTCATTTAGGAAACCAAAGTGGTCACAAAAGGACGTGCAAAAATGCTTCAGGAGGTGATGGGGACACTTGCATATGTGTGTCTGAGGCATGGGGGAGAATTCAGGGGGTGATTAATGGCAATGTCTCACTATAATTTTTAAATTTTTTATTTGATAATTAACTGTACTATTTGATCACACTATGTATATTTTACTCCAGATTAAATGGCAGTTAATAAACTTTAATTTCTATAAACAATGCTTCAGATTTGTCCTGCGATGACACTTTAAACCTAGTTGAAATATCTAAAAATCAGTTTTGTTGATACTGTGAAAAGCATCATTACTTGGCGCAATCGATTGTATTTGGACTTGCTTTTGATATTTACAGCCTCAGCCTTTGTTAAGAAATTTTCCCTAAACTGAAGATTGTTTTTTTCCATTTTTGAAAATCTGAGATTGCTTTGGGGTTTCTTCAGTCTGCACATTCCTCAAATGGTATGCAGAATGTTGTATTTACTTTTTCTTAAAAAAAAAGACCATGAATTTCAGTGGATCATCAGAGATCTGAGATATTTTCCAGAATAAAAGCTCTTGCTGCTTTAAGCTGCATTTTCTTAACATTTTCACTCACAAATAAAGCAGGTCTGGGCCAGGGCAGGGCTGACAGTATATATAATCTCCACAGGCTGGAAGTGAAACTTGTGGTTCAGAGACTTGTCGTGTTTGGAAACCAAAGGATGGCTGTGCAAGCACACACCTTCATTTGCAGAACGTAGGATGGATTCTGCATCCTGGAATCCGTTTCCAGCCTGGTGTGGAGGGCTTGCAAAGTGCTCACTCCTGTTTACATGGGAATATTCGGCTGTGTTCCAGTATTTAGCTGTGTAAGGACAACAACTCTCTTTTGTGTGCCTTTCTTTCCCAAGTCTGCCTTTTTTTTTTCCCCCAAGCAGAGAGAAGTTGGTTTGGACCAAAGAAAGTTCTGGAAAGAGGCGTTTCAACATGCCCCTGCGGTTCTGGGGACACCCGCGTGGTCTGCCTTGGCGTTTGGAAGCTCCTGCCAGCTGGGCACATTTCTTTATAATGACTCCTTAGTTCTGTGCACTCTGTGTGATGTTTCGGAGACCGAGCTGATTGCTTTTCTCACTCTAGAACACATCCCATTTTCTTCCTAAAGCTTCGGGCGACAGTGACAGGTGCCTGAGAGGAACTCCTGTCTCAGAATCCTTGCTTAATGACCTGTCATTTTCCCTCTTTGGAAATCTACTCAAAATGGGATGACCTAATGCCTTTCCCTATGTCTTCAATTCCCACGTGTTTATGATCGCGATTATTAGTTATATTGATCTTGATAATGAATATTTTTCTTTTGTCCTGCAAATTCACTTGTGAGTTTCTCTTATGCCATTGGATCCCAGTGAAGGGATAGAAATTAAATTTTAGGCCAACTGAATATTATATAATACTTTATTCATAGTGGAAACAAAAGTGGTAAATTTCACTTATCAATATTGAAGGTGGAACAGGGAATCTTTAGTGTTTCCATTTAAATTTTTCCATTCTATTCAAACTCAGTGGCCTTCTGATCCTTGAGTATGATGCAAAGGGGAAACGAAGGTGGGGCCTGGAGTTACGTGGAGACTCATGGGGCTGTGTGGCCTGCGGACTCGCCTAGGGAACCTGAGGAGACTGACCACGGAAGTGTAAGTTAGAAGCACATGGGCTGAGAAGAAAAGAGTGGGTCGTCAGCACTCGTAGGTCATCAGCAGCCACTGGGAGAATACGGGACTCAGAATTAATATAGGCTATTTACTGTGTGAGGAGAAGTAGGTAATGTTCTCAAAATTCTTTTATTAAATTTGTTCAAAAAGAATTTTCTGCATGCTGAAATCCCAGCATCTGGGAGGCTGAGGGAGGAGGATCTCGAGTTTGAGTGCAACTTAAGAAAGTTACTGACTTAACAAGACCTTGTCTCAAAGTCAACCATGCAAAATGGGTTAAGGTTGCATATAATTCAGTGCAAGGGCCCTGTGTTCAATTCCTAGTACTGTAATAATAATAAAAAGCTTTATAGCCACTTGGTTTAGAAAGCAGGACCACACAGGAGATAAATGTAAGCTGGCGTCTTCTAGACGGGACAGGGGCAAGGTGTCTGTCCTGTGGACACTGGGGATGCAGGAGTTGAGAGAGTGGGGGTGGAACTGGGACAAGGTCCAAGTCTCTGGCTTCAGGGTAGGAAGGATGTGGGTGGAATCTGCAACGGACTGCCGCTGAGCTCAGATGGACGTGAGCAGAGGAGGGACAGACAGCGTGATCAGGAGAAGCGGGAACAGGGAAGCTAAGCCATCGGTACTTGCAGACCACAGAGGAGGGAAGGGACACCTCACTCCATGGCCACGACGAGGGCCAGGCTTAAGCGTGCATAGCAGCAAGGTAAAAAGGCTGTGGGGTTACAAGGGTTTTAGGAAGCCCAGTTTTACAGCTGTGAGGAGGATGAACTAGAGAGAGGGCGACCAGCCCAGGCCTCTGCAAGACTCTAGGGAAAGAACTGGTGCTCGAACAGTGTGTCTTACTAAGTGTGACTTGCGTTTTGGAGAACAGCAGTATCCCCACGGGTAAACTCCTTTAACCTCCTGTCCCCAGACTCAGCACATATTTATAGCTGCATCCTGCCCTCTCGCTTCCTTTCTTCTTATATAAGATGACAAAATGCCCCTCTGCCATCCAAATTCATCATTCCCCCATATCCGTGGCCCGTCAATTATACACTTTGCTTTATTTTTAGCTTGTCTGTTTCTTGCTGTAACCTCTTTCTCTTCCGTGTGAAAATTGTGTCTCCTCCAGCTTTTATTTCCTAAGAAGTTATTATTTTTCAACTGTTTTTTCATTGCTGAAAATTTAGAAGGCATGAAAAGTGAAGCAGAGGAAAATTGTCCATTACCTGATTTGCAAGTAGGTCTTACATTTTTTCGTTGTGTGTACGTAGGATATTACAGTATACTGGAATGTAAGCTTTCAGACCATTTTGTTCCTTTGTATTTTCATTTCTTGAAGCATTTAAAAAATGTTGGAGAGAAATATTGGGTGTGGCTGATGATTAGTAAACTAGAAAGGCGATTTTTTTGAACTGAGAAGAAGTAGAGAGAAAATAACAAGGCTACCCACTGTGGGATCCTGGATGAGATTAAAGAGAAGCCAAGATCCAGCTCCGTCCTGCTCAGGAAGAACTTGGGAAATAGGACGAGGTGGAGAGGCACTGCTTGAGATGGAGACGGGGCTCAGCGCGTGAGAAGCTCCGGGCCAGACCTCACTGTTACGATCAGCTCTGGAGTGGCCCTGAAAGCTGTGTATTTTTGGAGAATGGCCTACCTATGGGAGCGTGTGCTGTTTAGAGGTGGGATGTGGTCGGATGGGGTGGATCCCTGGGCTCTATCTGGAAGGATGAATGTAAGCCCTGCCCTTCACGCTCCCTTGGCTTCCTGTTTGCCTTGGCATGAACAGCTTCATCTCTTGCTGGGCCTCGGCCCGTATGTGCTGTAACCCTTACCTGCAGCCCGTGAACGGGCTGAGATCTGACTCTGGGAGCTAAGATGAGTCTTTCCTTCCTTAAGTTGTGGATATTGGGTATTGGTTCCAGCAACAAAAAAGTAGCTAAGCACACGTGTATTGGAAAAACGAACAAACGAAAACCAGCTAGCCAAACAGACAAAACACCAAACCAAGTTGGACAATTGTGAGTCAGCTAATGCCTGTTTCCTGTTTACACAGTTGTCCAGAACAAATTTGCTCAGGTATGATTGTCCTGTGTACTGTACATATTTGAAGTACAAACGTTTTAAAATGACGTAAGCCTGTGGAGTCACTGTCACAATCACAGCAGTGAGCCTGTCACTCCCCGGGTTCCTTTGGCCCTTTATATCCTCCTTTCTGCCCATTCAGCCCTTCTCACCAATCTCTAGGTAACCTGTGCTCTCTTTTCTGTTACTGCAGATGGGAACACAAATCATGGAATTTTTATGTAATTTAGACAGTTTTTTTCCCCAGATTCTCTTCCTCAGCAAAATTATCTTGAGATTTATCTATGGAGTATCATGTATCAATATTCCTTTTCTTACTATAGCTTTTTATAGTATTCTATTATATGGCTGTACTATAATTTTTCATTCATTCATCTGTTGACAAACTTATGTCCCTCTCTCCCCCGCCCTTTGGTGATATTTATGAATATTTATGTACAAGTCTTTACGTGGTCGTATGTTTTCATGTCTGTTGTTTAAATAACTGAGTGAAAGGGTTAGTTTTATGCAAAGTGTTTATCTAACTATTTTGAAGAGCTGTCAAAACTTTTTTTTGTAAAACCGTTGTACCATTTTATATTTTCACTAGTGGAATGGGAGGGTTCTGGCTCTGGTTTCTTCCTGGCTCTTGGTATGACCCGTTCTCTTACTGTCAGCCACTCTATTCTGTTAGCCAGTGTAGTTTAAAGAGCCACAGAGTCACTGTGGTTTAGTTTGCACTTCACCACTGACTGATTATGGTGACATCGTTTTATGTGATTACGCGCCATCTGTGTGTCTTGCCTGGTGGTGATATCTGCTAAAGAGTCCTGTCTACACTTACTGTATTGTTCATTTTCTTATTTTTGAGTTTTAAAATTTTTTACAGTTACATAAATTGGAAATATTATTTTCCATTACATAGGTTGTCCTTTCACTACCTCAACAATAACTTTTACAAATTGAGGATATCAATTTACTGCTTTATGAATATTGTTTTTGACATTACAGCTAAAGAACTTTGCCTAACCCAAAGTCATGAAGGATTTCTTGTGTTTAATCATGGAAGTGTTGCAGATTTAGGTTTTATAATTGTATCTTTTGAGTTGATTTTTGTATTTGGAGCAATATGTGGATCAAAATTTACTTTTATTAAAAATTCTTTCCTTTTTGAAGTATGTTTGCCCCTTTGTCAAAAATCACTTGACTGCAAAATCATCTATTTCTGAATGCTTGAGCTCGGTGCATTGATGATTTATCAGTCTTGACAATGTACTGTATGCTTTGACTGCTCTAGCTTTATTGTAATCTTAAATTGGGCATTACTATTTCTTCAATTTTGTTCCTCATTTTCAAAGTTGATTTGGTTATTCTAGTTCTTTTGCTTTCATATAAATACACAATTAGCCTATTTATTTAGAAATATCTAATGGAACGTTTTTGTATTGCATTGAATCTGTACATAAATAAGAATTTTACCTTCTCAGAAAGTTGCGTCTTCCAATCCATGAACATAGTATATGACTATAATCACGTAGGTCCTTAATCTCTCTCAGCAATATTTTGGTTGTTTCAATGCACAGATCCTACACATCTTTCATTATTATTTATCTCCAAGCATTTAATGAGTTTGCTGCTATTGCAATTGGTATTTTTAAGTTCAGCTTTATGAAAGCAACTTGGGTTTTGTATTTAGAAATACAGCTGATTTTTAATGTTACACTTGTATCCTACAATCTTGCTAAACTCATTTCCTAGTCTTGGTAGCTTTTTAGTAGATTCCACCAAATTTTCTGTGCAATCATGTTACTTGTGAATAAATACTACTTCACTGAGACTTGACCAACAAGGGCAGAACATATATCATATACATACTATATATAATTATTTAATCATTATATATTATATTTTAGTCCTTTGTAATGTGAAAAGCTTTAGTTTTTCTTACTTCATAGCACTATCTAGAATTTTTAGCAGAATGTGGAATTACAGCTATCCTTTTAAATTAAAAAAAGATATTACACCAACACACTTCAATTACAACAGGTTCTTGAACTTAACAATATATTAGGAGCATCATGTATTCTACATTTTCAGTACTAAGGTTCAAACTCAAGGGTGTTTTACCACTATATGACATTCCCAGGCCTTTCAAAATTTTTGTTTTGAGACTGAGTTTTGCTAAGTTTCTCAGACCAGACTTGAACTTATAATCATCCTGTGTTATCCCTCCAGTTAGCTCGCATTACAGGTGTGTTCCACCATAAGTGTCATTGTGTTTCATTCTTAATAGCTGCACATGTCCTACCACACTGCTCAACAGAAGTTGCTTGGCTCGTGATGTGATATCTAAATGTTATTTGAGAATTTCAGTGTCATACAGGTACAGGTATTCTTTCATATTTTCTTATAAAGCCGTTATTGTTTTAGGCTTTGTATTTTATTGTCTTTTGGTATAAATAACAGCATGCCAGAAATTCATATGGCAAATTATTGTACCAAATCATAATTATTTCATTATGAATAAAGTGAAATGTTAGGGAGAAAATATATATTTGAAATTTATGTTATTTTTAGAAAAATTGACATTCAGAAAAATTATGCCAAATTATTTCACTTCTTGTACTCTTTAAATGTCAATTTAAAAGGAGAAAATTAGTATTAGGCATTTTTTGTATTTTTAGATTGCTTTGAAGGCAGCATTGTATACAGATGTATTTACTATTTGCATGTTTTTGTGTGTTTTTTCTATTCTTTACTATAATTTTTCCATTGGCTACTTATTTTATGACTTCTTAAGAGCTATTTTGCATTTGTCACCCATAGAACACTTGTCCTTTGGTTCTGTGCTCTACTACAGATGCTGGTCAGTCCTGAATGCCAATTATTTCTCATCTTCTCTTGACTTTTCAATCCTCCAAAATTCATCTGACAAATCCATCACTCAACTCAAGCTGCTGTTATCAAGATTACTGATCATGACTCAGCTCACTGTACTCTCAGGCCTATTTTAGCTCATCGTACTGTTGACTCTTCCAATTTTCCATAGAACTTTTGCTCTTAATAATGTTACTCTCTACTTTTTTTGTAGTATGGTCTAGCTGCTGCTGTCATTTATTATCCTATGGGCCCTTTTTCTCGCATACCCTTTCATCTTAGTTCTCAACCCTTCCCCATTTTCGCCATCTGCACGCTTTCTCTTTCCTTCTCATCACTCTCTTGCTAATTCACTCCCAATCTGAGGCTTCCAGGAACATCCTCATGACTTCTGCCTGCACTTTTCTGAGTGGAGACTCGACCTCCCTCAGACTCGCTGCCTGTACCTGAATGGCTCATGGGCAGCTAGAACTCATGCATTCTGGCTCCCAGACTTCAAGTTTGCTCCAAGTTTGCTCAATCTGCATGCATATCTAGTCATAAATAAATACATAAATCCTCCACCCCGTCACTCAGTCAGAAAGCTGAGATCCATCAGGAGCCTCTTCCCACCTTCATCCCACATCTTCAGCTCTAGCAAATACTCAGTAACTCACCTCTGCAGAGCGCTTTCCTCTCTACCCTCCTGGCCAACGCTTGAGTCCACCCTGTTTTTGAGTGTGATGCCTGGCTCACCCAACTAGACAATTCATTTTCATACATTACTGTGGAGTGATATTTGAGAAATACGGGTGTATTCGTCCCTTATTTAATACCCTAAAATTGTTTCCCATTTCCTTCTGGATAAAGTTGAAATTCTTTATAAAGAACTGTGTATAATCTGACACTTGATTTCTGTTTGCCTCATATACTCCACGTGTTAATATTAATGTTAATAATTTATATTGCTAATATAATTTGCACGCTTCCACATGAGAGCTATCCTATTCTTACATCTGTCTGTTCACTCTTTTATTGGTTATACAGATCCAGTTAAGAATCTTGTCTGTGGTCACCTTTTATCTCTGGTAAACCAATTTGTGAATTGTCACTCTTCTGTGCATTTAAACACACTCTTTTCCCGAATATACTCGGTTCTTTATATCTCACTGGAAACTATGTAGTCACCAAACCCAAGCAGTTTTAACCACCTGCTCCCATGGGAAGCCTTTCTAACCACCCAAGAAAGCAAGTCCTCACTCTGCTCCTACCCACGGAGGCAATGTGCACTAAAGCTTATAACCCTAAACTTGGATGCAATGTGGCCTTAACTGTGAGTGCAGCTATACTACATCTAAACTGAGAGAACTTTAGACAATTTCTACAACCTCTCTAAGCCTCAGTATTTACTCAAAACAGTAGAACAACAACTACTTTGTCTTTCTTTGGAGAATTAAGTGGGGCTGTGTGTGTTACAAGGCACACAGTACAGTGTGTGGCGCTGGTAAATGATTGGGTCAGTCACTTCTGGCTAATTACCGTGGCTACTAACACATGCATAGTGGTGTGTAGTTGCTCTGATACATGACCTACAGCTCTACCAAGCTTACTTAATTTTATCCTAGGAGGAACATCGCCTTAGGATCTAATGAGCTGATGATATTCTGGGTGTGCTATAAAACATTTCTACTTATATATTATAAATCATTTACTTGACCACACTTTCCTCTTTACTGTGGCTGCTAAAGGTTTTTGGAACCAAATTATTCCTCACACCTAGCTCCATTCAAGACCTAGGGCGCCATCTTAGTTATGTTTGCCTCATGATTTTACTGGGCTCTCTTACTGTTACCTCGACCTCCTAATTTTCACCTACATTTTTAGAAAATACTTTTCTTTGTAGGCAGAGTTACATCCTTTATGCACTGTGACGGGATGCTAGTCATTATGAGTGGTACCACAGGAAAGGGCTGAGAAAGGCACCTCAAATGTTTTCTTTAGGTAGCCTGACATTTAAAACCTAATCCGTCAGATCCCGATAATGGAAAGAAAATAATGTCAGTGCTTCAAAAGTGGATATAATCATTTGCACAATCTTATACGGATAAAAATCTTTAGTTTATTGAAATTAGAATGGCAGCCAAAAGGAGCTATAGTATGTTTTTTCTCATAAACATACAACATAAAAATGTTCTGAAATATTAGGACTCATACAGAAACTTCATTCAAAGCCACATACTTGTGTTCTAAAACCTTTGAGAACTGCTAAAAGAAGCACAACTACATTTTCGTGTACTCAGCTTCCAAGCAAAAATGTAAGGGGAGGAAAGTCTTATAAATAATTGAAAAACTTAACTGGAAACACAACCCAACAGTGCTAGCTGATTGAGTAAGAATTAGTTGAAATTACCATGTATGTTAAATAGAGCCTGTGTGTGGAGGTTTGCTTCTGGTTAGTCTTAGCTATGAAAGAAGTCATTAGACCTTCAACCTCAAAGAAAATCTTAGTTAAAGTTAGACTTTCTGTTACTAGTCGTGGAGTTTCTGTAATGTGCATCCTGTGCGGACCTTCTCCACTGTTCCCACAGAGTGTGGCTGTGCGAGGAAGACCTTGGCTCACAGGGCTATTTCCTCATCCTTTCTCAGCCATGGCAACCTGACTTCTCCAGCCCCAACATAACAACTTTGCTGGCCTTGGTGGTTGGCCAACTAATGACAGCAACGTTGACCTTCCCAAGGGACACACTGCCCACTTGCATGTTGTCCCAACGTATCAGGCAACTCTGCTTGGTTCTCTTTGCCCAGTGTCTGACCCACAGGCCAGCTAAACAGCCCAGTCTCTGTTGGCTAGTCCACACTACATGGGAGCTCTGTTCACCCCATAATCACCTCCTTTATGCCCTGTGCTTTATCTCTTTATCCAGTATGACTTATGCCTGGACTTTCTACCCCAGCACAGGGACCTAGGGGACTTTATGCATGCACTTGCCACCCCGTGGTGAGGTCATAGAGGCAATCAACTTCCGCTCCAAATTCTTCTGTTGCTGGTTATACTTTGTTTCTGCCAGGCTCCTTCTTTGACCTAACACTGGCGATCTAGCAAAGGCTCTAAACGTTTCTGATTATCTTTTCATTAGGACTTTCCAGAAAAAACAACCACCCCGCAGGCTAGTGCTCTAGGGGAACCCTTTTTTTCTTCCCCATAACGGAAACTACTGAATTTAAATGTGATATTGTAGCAACTGAGAGAACTGTGAAGTAACCCCAGTTAAATGAAAACAGCTCTCAAGGCTGGACCTCGACACTAGGAAAAGAAAATAAAAATCATATATATATATATATATATATATATATATATATATATATATATATATATCAGGTGGATAATATTGATCCCAGAAAATACTTTGTCTTTTCAGCAATTTAATTTTGCAAACCCCGAGAAAGCTGTTGATTGCAATCAATTTACATAGAAATTAGTCAAAATATGCCAGCATTGTTACTGCAGTTTCAAAAAATGTAACTGCCTCTAGTAAACAGCCTCCCATCTCCTGGGAATGCAGAGAAATGCTATGGGATTATTCTAACTTTAATGCTTTAATATACACATTATCCCTCAAGTCAAATTCTTTCACTGTAATGACATGAGATCTCATAAAAAGTAACAGCTTTGTATATATAAGGAAAGCTTTTGACCTTGAGTATTATAAGCAATGATAGTGATTTGGGGTTTGCAACGTTGGAAATGGGAGAAAACAGTGAGGTTGGTTGCCTTGACAACACAGGACAGTTACATCAGGAAACCTGCAGCAACGCAGGACCCTCTTCTGGTGTGTGAAGATTGCAAACTATTTGTCAAATTAGGTTAAAAGAGAAGTAGTCCCAAAGCAAGGCAGTGTTACCTGCCCTCAGAATATCAGATCTCACTTTTTATCAAGAACGCTGTTAGACAGAGATAGAAAATCGAGGTGAGCAAGTGAGAAAAGAGAACAGGAATCGAGGTTAGGCTCAAGTTGCGTCTCTTCTTGAAATCACCACAAGCCCACAAGGAACCTAGGAGTTTCTGTCTCTTCTTAGAATGTCCATTCTGCTCAGAAAAATATCTTTTCCCAATTCTGTTGACTTCTCCAGCAAACTCCCACAGAGCTCCTCCCTGAGGAGTATTCCTTATATCCACTGCACATGCTTAAATAATGAGCATAAATAAGGATTACCATAACAAAGTCAGTTATTAGTAACATGGAAACAAAGCCTGGTAATTTCCATGCCCTTTAGTGCAATTATCATGGCAGATCATGGAGAGAGATTTCTCCATAATGTATCAAGCCTCAAAGACATAGCCTGGTTATTGAAAAACCTGCATAATTATACAAGCTTGTTCCCTTTCTCCAGTAGCGACACCACTCAAAGAGTACAGTTTCCATGCCCTGCTTCTAAAATCACAATACAGCGATTTTGAATGAGAACTTTTCCTTTCCTAAAATGATGCTTTTTTGTAAGGTAGGAAGAACTCTACCTTTCCTTTGGCTTCTACATTAGCATGAGGTTTGTTTACAAGCTAGTTTCGCGATGTGACTCATTTGGTTTATCAGAGAGGAGCAGCAAGTGAAGGAGACACACTGTGTGGCTCAGCGGCTCTTTGCTTTTATTTTTTTTTTGTTTTTTGTTTCCTGGCTTTAAGATTATAGAAATGAGTTGGGACCAGAGGGACACATCTCAGGTCCGACAGAACTGGCTCTTTAATAACGAAGTTGAGAAGCATTGGAGCAAAGCTTCTGTGAGTTCAGCTACTGGAAGTCTGCAGGCAGTGGCATCTCCAGTTTGCCCAAGCCAAGGAGCCTAGAATCCTGTGCTGTTGACCGTGAAGGCTCAGAACAAAGGAAGATTTTTTTTCTCTCAAGGGGCATTTATTTTCTTTCTCCTGGGTCATGGAAAGGATACCCAACAGATGGACCTACCATTTCCAGTAAAGATTGGTGCTTCTTATTGGGTTATGTTTGAGGGAAGCACAAAACATCGTTCATAACCTATGCCTAACTCTAAGGGAGACCAGGGGTGAATGGAAACATATTTGCTACAAGATTCTTCAGAAGTGACAAGCCAGCCCACACAGTGTGCAATTGATTGGCTTTGGGATTCACGCAGGGAGTGGGCAGAGCACACTTCTTGGCGTGTCTGTGTGCTATGCCTGATCTCTGCCCCATCCCCCACACCTGTCCTATCTGCATTGTAGCCTGTTCTGCTGCCCAGATGTCCTGAATGAAGCAGCCCACCTCCTCCTGAGGTTTCTACTCTGAATCCACAGGCTGAATTCCCTTAAAATATGAACCAAATTAAATTTCTCCTGTTTAAGTGTGTTCACTGTGTGTTGTATCCAGTGATGGAAAATCTGACAAATATGCTTGGTATTAACAATAACTCATAGCCTGTATGCCATATAGAAAACAGGAATATTAGTAGGGAAGAATGCCTCTGAAGAAGTCTCAGTTTGTGGTTTACCCTTAAAAATTAACATTTCTCACTTAATCAAGACAAGAATGTAGGAAATCCAAACATATAAAACCATAATTTGCCCTACATTCTTTGGCTTCTAAAGTTCATACTTTTAATTACACATGTTCTTTTCAATGAAAACACTATTCTTGGTCCCCAGGAAATAGGCATTTAATCTAAGCAGGTAAAACTCATGTTTCTGCCAATAAATTTCTCATGGCAAGTACAAGCAGGACTTGTGTTTTTTACTTAGTGCCAATCTCAGATGGTCGCTATCTTGGTAATGTTGAAGAGTCTGTCGTGTATATTCACATTAAAGAATCCCCTCTGTCTTAGAAAAGAGAGAAAGAATTATCTAAATAAAATCTATAGCTGGTGAAAGGCAATAGATAGAATACAAAAGAAACTGTTAGATTTTTTTTTTACACAAACAATCCTCCATTCAAGATGTTTCATAGTGTTTGACTCTTCAGTCTCCTCCCACTTTTAGAAGAGAGTTAGGTTTAGTGGTTTCTAATCTTTTTTTCTTTACAGATAAAGACTTCTTGATTTCAAAGGCTATCAGGAGTCAAAGGGAACAGAGAGAAGAAAAATCTTCATGCCAGCCCTTATTGGTCCCTCTCAGTGGTTTGCTTCCTTTTCAAAATTCTTTTACTCAACATATTTTTAATCTTTTTTTTTTTTTTTTGTAGTGTTGGGGCTCACAAACCCAAAGCATTGCTCTATCACTGAACTATACCCCCAGCTCAACGTTGTTTTAATTAATTTTTTAATTTTGGGAACATTTTAGATTTCTAGAATGTTTGTAAAGATAAAGATTATACATGTTGCTGACACAGATTCCCTTAATATACATATCTTGTATTATCTCAATATACTTGCGAAAACTAAGAAAACAACATTAGTACATTAATATATCGATATTAATTATGTGTTGACTTAGTAGGAAGGGAAAAGTGAATTTGGCACAGAATTAATAATGGAGGGCTGGGAAATTGTAAGACTGTGCTTTTTAGTGTAGTGTCGAGTTGTTTGGAGTGGTAGTCATCTGTTGGGTTAGTGGAGCACATTGTATATGGGTAACAACATGGCGGTGTGACCTCGGACACTACACCAGGACCCTGCGCTCCTCCTGACCGGTGCTGCCTTTCTTCTCTGCTTTCCGACCACTGTGGTGAGAGCAGCTTTCTTTCTTCCATGTCTTTTTACCAAGCCACTTTTGTCCTGGAGCCTGTCAATCATGGACTGAACCCACTGAGACCATGAGCCAGTATATAAATAACCCTCCCTCTCTCCCTGTCTTTCTCTCTCTCTCTAAGACAGGGTCTCACTCAGCAGTCCAGGCTGATCTTGACCTAACTATGCAGCCCAGGCTGGCCTCAAACTCACAGCAGCCCTCCCGTCAGTATCCTGAGGTATGTGCCGTCACTTCCGGCTTATGTTGTTCTGGGGGTCTTGCTCTTCATAGGCAAGCAACTGTCTTCTGTGATATTCTTCCAGCCAAAATAAACCTCTTCTTTAAGTTATGAGTATCAAGTGTAATGTCTCAGCTATACATAGCTGGCTGATGCAAGAACTTCACGGTTTACAAAGTAACTCTACTTCCACCATTTAATTCTTCAATGCAACCCTCAAAATCGGGCACAGTAAGCATTCTTGCTCTCCTGTCTCCTCTTCGCACATTGTTGATAGAAAAGGAAACTGTTACTAATGCAGCAAAGCAATTACACGTGGGATTGAAACCTAATTCTTTTCTCTATGTTATATTGTATCACACTGGGCAAATATTGGCAGAGCCATATGGACACTTTTGTCCTGCAGAGATGATATACTTTTGACCACTGGGCTGAATCTGGTCTTTAAATCTCTCTGCTTTTTGCCTGAGTAGCTTTCATATTTGAATAGATTACTAGTACTTAATAATTGAAAGAGATTGGATTAAATTTAGGATTTGGGCTTCATTTGAAATGTAGTCCATGAGCTACAGATGGATAGCTGTTGCTCCCATTAGATTCATGGGCATGTCCAAGCGACAGTGCCACAGTCCTCATGACCACTCCTATCTGGAGTATTGTATGATTGGCTTCTTATCATCATGAAAACAAACTGGGTTATTTAGATTTATTACCCAACTATGTCTTAACAAAAATTGTTCGTGGGACTAACTTCTTTCCCCCACACCCTGTAGGCAATTTTTCTCATCCAGTTTCTACAGGGTGGTGTTGACGCATCTCCTAGCTCTCATTCCTTCCACTAATTTTATACACTTTTCATCTTAATTTTCCCTATTAAAATATTTCCATAATGGAAGAGAGAAGAAGCCATGAAACTGAGGATTTCTCCTCCTCGGAAGCCCTGCAAATTTCCCTTGAATTATAATTTAATAGTTGGAATTATATTAACCTCACCTGGCGTTATTGGCATTATCCTTCATACCATTTTCAGGTCTATTTCAAGATACTACAACCAGCTCATTTTTAAACTCCCCACCTCCATCCTTATCCACCAGGACGCAAATTCTCTCAGGTTCGAAGATTTTTGTCTTACTCCTCATTTTAATGTTAGCGCCAGCGACTAGTACATAGTAAATGCTCAGTAATCACTTGGTGACCGAGGGAAGCCACAGTAGGGAATCAATACTATTTCTAGGACCCCGCATGCGGCCTTCAGACAGAGCAGGCTGTCGCTGTCACCTTCTGAATGTACAGAACACAGATGGTGGCTCACCCATCTTTCACAGAATAGGCTGTTTTCCTGGTGTAGAAAAAGCATCTGGTTCCAAAACTTGTCACCTTAGCTTATTAATAAAAGTACTTCGTCCAAATATCAAATTTTGTATTAAGTCACTTCCACATTTTTAGAAACCTGCCTTTAGAGAAAAGAAAATATATTTTTAGATGGGACCAAACTCACTTGCTTTTTGCTTAGGCTTTACGTCGTTCTGATGTTCTTCAGTGTGCTGACTAGGAAGGGGCCCTTCGCCATCCCGAGGGTCAGCAGACTTCTGCGCGTGCCGAGGGCAGCAGAGCAGCGAGGCTGTCAAGAGCCGCTTGGGTTTGCTTTATCTTAGCCTGGACCTACCAGCTCACAGCTTAGAAGCAGAGGAAGCACAGTGCGGACACTTGACGCGGCTGCCTGCACCTGCCGGGAACTCTCCTCCCCTAACTGCCCTCAGGAACTTTCCTTTCCCTGTTTCTTTCCCTCCTTTTCTTCATTCTTCCTCTCTTCCCCCTTTTTCATTTTCTGTCCTATTTTCGCGTTGTCTCTTTATTTACTTATTTGTTTATTACTGTTAAAAACAAGAAGGGCGCTTGGTTTTCTCACCGTGACTTGCTCGAGGATACAGAAAAACATCCAGCGAGCACACACGTGGGCCTGTCTCGCCCGCAGCGCTCCGCCCTCTTGCTAACCTGACATCCTGTTAGGCTCAGTTTCACCTACAGAAGACACGGACAATTTCCCCTCTACCCATTTTCTTGGGAACATTAAAAAATAATCTAAAAAGCGATCTCTCGTCTTCTTTTTTTTATTTTAAAGATAAGCGAATGTCTCACTTTATTAAAGTCAGTTTTAACTCAGAAGAAATTTTATTGATAACCTTCTCCACCTTCTCCAGTCTTTTTCTTTAAGAGAAGTCGGAGGCCAGGGAGGCTGAGGGAAGGGTGAGAGGGCGAAGAAGGCGGAGGGGCAGGGTGTGGGAAAGCGCCGCGACAAGTGAACAAAACTCCTAAGTTCAATGTAGTCATTTTGTGCTGCATACACATAGTCATAAAAATGAAAAAAGCTCAGTGATGCTGAGGGGAAGCTCAGGAGGATTGTCAGAGTCAGAATTAAAATCTGGTCTTCTCAGTCTCAGAGAACTAGTCTTTCCTTTAAGGGTTGGGTGGTTATTTATTCTTATTATTTAGCTACGTTCCTCATATTTCAGATAAAAGGTAATTTAAAGATATTTGTTATTCCTTAATTCTAAGGCTGTGTGATGAGGGGGCAGTACAGCACACCCTGGTGGGAGATCCTTACGATAGAAGTCCTGTCCAGTTCCAGGCTAATTTTTTTTTAATTGCATCGCTTCCAAGTGGAGTGAACTCCCAAATGGAATAGCAGTCCCCCTTCACTTCCCTGACTTCCCCCCACAGAGAACACAAAAAAAGGACCGAGTGTGCACTGCTCCGCATCTGTTTATCTCCTGTGCCCTCCTCCCATGACTTTCTGGATCCGAACGAGCTAGACACGAGCCCCTGACCTATCTGCGGCTCATCTGTGTTTAATATCCCTGTGCAAGGAACACCACTGAGCGATTCTGCTTTGTGTGGTGCATCCACGTGAGGAACAGGAGAAAAGAATCTACGTGGTGGTGTGATTTAGAGGAAACCGGGGAATTAGAAGAAAACCGACTCGGGAGAGGTTAGTTCTCTTGTGAAGTAGAATCTTTCTGCCCTTTACTTTCTGATAATGTTACTAATATTACTGCAGTGCATTGATACATACACCGAGTGTAAACACTATCAAATCATTTGAAAGTGTTCATTTCTCTCTTGCTTGTCAATTCAATATAAAAGAATTGGATTAGATCTAACATATTTGCTTTAAGATGAATACCATGTTGATTTCCAGTACCTCACTTTAAAATTTTTAAAAGAAATTTATTTTATATTTACTGCCAAGACTTGGGAAATTGAAATAACAAATTAAAAACCATTCCCGCCACAGAGAGAGATGCATGCTTAATTGAAAGAAAATTTAAATAGAGAAGTAATTTAAAACTCAATCATAAGGTAATTCTTCAGGGGAAATCTTTCTTTGTACGTTTCTTTGTATGTACGTGTGCACTTCCTAATCTGATGGCTTTCTGCTTTCCGTATGGGCCATGAGACTGCAGGTTTCATTATTTCAGTAATTGTTTCAAAACATCAGAATATACAATTTATGAAAATCTCCTTGTGGTGTGTGTCACTGGTCTTCATTAAAATAAAAAAGTATCTTCCTAAGACTGAAACTTTAACTGGTACAGTCTTTAATAGCAAGGCTAAGGTAAGTCAAGTGCTCATTTTCTCCTATCTAAAATAATAATCTAAGGTCACCTTCTTCCTGGTAAGTGAGGTTATGGTCTTCAAGCATTAGTTATCAGAGAGAAATAGAGTCGAAGCAGTACATCAGTGGATTAGGTAAGAGAGATGTACTGAGGAGAAAGTCTACATTTGTCAATTACAGCCAATAATAGCCATTCAGGGATTATTTATTTAAAACTGGTCTGTGATCCCCTCTATCAAATCTGGGTCCATCTTCCTAGTCTTCTCCCCTTGTGTTGTGAATATGTAACTGCTAAGTAATATATTCTAGTCTAGCCTGAAGAACAAAGCAGAACATTTATTTTGCTGTATGTTTATACTTCTGTTGGTCTGCATATCTGATTAGGGATTGGGGATGGTCTTAACAGAGATGGTGGCCAGCGCAGTCTTACAAATCTCTGTACGTTTCCCTCTGGACAGATAGGTTCTCTTTGCATCCTTTCCCAGCCGTGGGCGGCTCACCCTACCCCCTCTGAGGGCAGGGATTTTGTTCTTTACGGAATGTTACCGGAATATGGTAGATAATTGTTATGGTAAGTTTAGTGAATGAATAATCTAGGCCTCACTGGAGTTCTCCCAGAATAGTTATTCAGAATATAATTTGCTGGTGGTGTGAAGTCAAATTTGCTGAGAGGGAAGACAGTATTTATGGGTAGAAGTCTCATGAAAGAATGACATATTTTGCTGCCCAGAAAATAGAATATTTCTATTCTAAACGAAAAGTTCTGTCATACTGGTTGTAGAGGACTAAACATGCCTTTGAAACTTCAAAAGACTGACTGAACAGTGTCTTATTTAAAGACAAAAAAATGTGAAAAACATCTTAAGTGTCTATTATATACTAAAATTTTCTATCTCCTAATGATTTGACACAGACATGTTATAATATTATTTTAATTGAAATGTTAATTATAGTTCTAAGAGTACTAATATGTCAAGACACTAAACTTACAAAAACTCCCACAATTTTAGCAGGAAGTTTAATGTCCCAATCAAGTTGAAATACATCTGTTTATTTTTACAAGTGATCTTTTCTGTTACTTGGTATTTGCTCCCAACTTCCCACACCAATCTACTAGGGGGCCTCTTTTCCATGAATGAAGTAGTGTGGGAAAGGGGAGGAAGGAACTTCCACATAGACCCCCCACCACAGAACAGTGAATGATGTCTCATTGGGAGACTGTGAGTTACAAAACAAAATCATTTCCTGAGAGTATTCTAAATCACCTAGACTTCCAGTAGGGCTCATAAAGTAATAGAACTGAATCCAAGCACAAATAAACAAAAGAATGTGTGTGCACTGTAAATTATGAGTGTGCTAGTTATTATTTTTTTTTTTTTTGCAAGGAGTATAAAGAAAATTTTTATCTGGATTATACTAAGGCAGAGATTTTCACTGCCCCGCAGGCCCGTATGTTTATGAAGAAATGGAACAGCAAAACTATTCCTCATAATTGAGTTCCAGTGATAGGAAATATCCCACAGACGTTAAAGCTTTGAGTGCTGCAGGCTTTCTTATCATGCAGCTCCAAGTTTCTTGAGTAAAACTGGGAATTAAGAAGAATGCAGAAGAGAACAGTGGATGACATCAGTGTCCACCCCCACTGACGCTCTTGATAGCGATCTAATGAAAATCTTGCTACAGCATGGCTAGAAGTGAATTTAGCCTCTGTAGACTCAATTCTGTAACCCCCAATGCTGTTGTGTCTGTTTATTTTTTGTGGTGTTGAGGATTGAACTGAGGGACTTCATACTGAGCTACATTCCCTGCTCATTTTCTTGGCTTTGATTTGAGACATGGTCTTGCTAGGTCAATAAATTGTCTAGTCTAGACTCCAACTGGTGATCCTTTGGCCTCAGTCTCCCAAAATGCTGGGATTATAGAGCTGTGCCACTGGGCTGGGCTATAACTCTTGATGATTGCTGTTTAAGTCAGAGAAGGGCTAGTGATATACAATGTCGAATGAAGTTGATACAGGAAAAGAAGTGTGGCAGGTGGTGCTCTGAGAATAAGGATCAGAGCAGAGCCCCAACGTGCAGACCCACCACAAGGCTTTCAAAGTGCAGAAGGCAGGGGGAACAGAGAGAAGATAAAGGCACAATGTAGGATGTAAACCTTTGAAGTTAATATTTTTCACCCATTAAAATAATTGACGTGTATATAAATGACATAAGTGAGTTCTTAGGAAAGGGATTGGGTAAAATATTTACATTTAAGAATGAAGACTTAAGAGTGCTTTAAAAAGGGAAAGATTTTCATCCAAAACGGTGTAAGTGAAAACTAATATTTTGATGTTTGAAGAGAGTGCCAGCAATCTGGGACATAGTGCAATGGCTCAAGCGTCAGGATCAAGGAGCTCATTTGTTGAGTGCACTTAGGTCTTATCTTTTCTCAGCTGTAAAATGGGCTGGCTATGCCTGCACCACCGAAGCTTGGATTAGGTTTGTTAACTGCAACAGGAAAGATATAGATATGCATGGGATGAACAGTGTGTGTGTCAAATCATTTTGGTTTGAAAATTACCTAAAGAAATGTGTTCAGGAGGACATAGAGTCATCAGTGGTATTTGCTGTCCTCATGAACTTGGCTTTTTAACAACATCTGGCTCTCTCATTCCAGAGTGATTCAAAGCTGAATCTCATGCAATTCTTCTGCTTAAAATAGGAGGTTAATTCACGTCTTCTAATCAATACTGTGTACTTCACATTTCACTGAGCAGTCACAGTGACTTCTTTATTGGTGACTTTTTGACTTTTCTGAGCTCTGAGGATTACTCTTGACCTTGGGTAACTCGACAAATTAATGGGACTTTTATTGAGTGTCATAAAAATAGCTGAGCCACTGACTTAAAGATGATGAAAGTTGCTTTTCCTTGAATGAGCCCTTGATTTCATTTTGACTTTAAAGATTTTCTTGTGAAAACATTAAGACATCTTGATAAGTTGGCTAACAGTTTATTCTGATGTAGTAACAGCAATTAATGAAGTCAGGTTGTACTACTACCGTTCAGACAACGAAGTCCCAAATTTTGTCAGACTCTGAAGATCTGTATCTTTCTAATTCCGAGTTTTCATTACATTCCTACGTCATTTCATTTAAACAGAAACACTTGCTTCCACTGGCTAATGGCAGAAATTCAGAATCATTAGCTAAATTAATTGTTTCATGGGTTTGGTCTTTAGAATGTTATAAACTGTAATGGAATTACTGAGTTGAGAGCAATTAATTGGATGTACTTCAAATATATTCTAACCTAGTGTTGTACCTGGCATTCTTTATGGGCACTTAAAACCTTCCAAAAGAAAACTGTTGATGAATCCCGGTGCTATCAACACAAGCCATCCAGAACTGTTTAAAAATGTTTCAGATCTAGATAGTTCATGTTACTTCAAAATCTGAAAAAACATTCTGGATTTTGCCTCTGAAGTATTATTTCTGTACCTCATAACTTTTAAAGAGAAAAGGAGATTTTGAAACAGTTTCTCTAGGTGTCTAAGCCCTTCAAGTCATGGAGGGAGGAGGGAAAGAGTGAATGGTCTGTACATCTGGGACTCATGTGTGAGACAGGAGTTGAAAATTCAGATCATTTCACCAGGCCATACATACATGAGTGGAGATGGCAGAGACATCCGGAGTAGAAAATGCGGAGAGGAGGAGAACTGAGAAGTTAACAGCATTTGAATAGGGCCAGCCACATTTCTATATGACAATTCCCAGCTGCTGGGGACTGTAATAAAGAACTGACTCCAGTAAATCCAGGTATTCTACGTTCCAAGCAATTGAGATATGCAGTTTCACACAAAATAATGCTATACTTAAAGGTCGGTAGCTAATATTCAAATTTTAACCCGTAAGTTAAATAGAAGACATTTTTGGACAATCAGGAAGCCAGCTCTGGATTAGATTTTAACACTCCTCATACATACATAAATGCTATTAAAACAAAGGATGTTGAAATACTGGTGTTCACCAATATTTATCATCAACTGAAGGCAATGTTTTTAAAGAAAGGATCTCGGGCAATTTGTTAATCAACAGATAGTAGGTACCTATTATGATCTAGCAATATATTCATTATCATGAATGTTTTAAAAGGCAGATGTATTTTCTTCCTTTCTGCTTGGTTTATGAACAGGTTGGTTGACAAAAGAAAACACGCGTCCTCATAGGACTCTAAATTCTTGGTAATGGAATATGGAGAAAGGGTCAACGTTGTATGTGAGGGAGAATGGTAGAAAATGCTGCAGTAGGATAAAGACCTCTACGGTTCCTGTTCACGTCACATTTAGTTCACTGAATCAGAGGCGTTGAGAGGGGTTGTGCAGTGGGAAATGCGATGAGGAAGAGATGATATGAGTATAGTATCCCAGTCTGTGGCCCTCAAATTGAAATACTGTGGCAAAGTTGAAATGAAAACACTGTCTAGAGAAAGGGGGTGGGGGGGGGACAGAGAACTATGCAATTGCTATGAAACAACTGGTAGCTCCCTGAGAAGCAAGAAGAGGAATTTAGAGAACATGGAGCACAATGCATCGTCCAGCAGCTCCAAGCAGCACACAGCACCTACTCAGTGGATAAGGCGAGGGCGGGGAACAGGTACCCGCACCTATTTCGGGCACTGATTGCCATGGGACCTAGAGAAAGGTCACTCAGGTGACCCTGTATGACAAAAAAATAAAAGACTGCATATTCCAAAGGCACCTTGTGTGTACTTTTGACAGCCACAATGCATTTGCAGATCATTTTAAATCAAAGCCACCACAAAAGCATGGAGTGTTATTCTTCCTTTCTATAATTTACAGGCTTAATGAAGACGTGCACCAGCCAGCCACCAATCAGACGTCTCCTGGAATCTTCCTGTTTGCCTTTCATCCCAGCTCATTTTAGAGGCCATTATGTTTATTTCCAGGCAATGTTCTTTCTATCGACTCAAGCTCTGCATTTAATTTAAATAAAAAAGCAGCTCTGGGCTGATTCATTATTTAAATTGCAGTCTCCATACTTCTCCTTGGAGATTGAGGCATTCATATATATGGAAGGCTGCAGTCAGGCAATAAAATGAATAAGCTACATGCTAAAATCTGGGGGACCAGCTCTCCGGCATGAATTGTAGAAGGTCCATTATCCTTGTTTGTATCCTTTATAAGCAAACAATTCTTCGGTGGCTTTGAATGAGATGTTAACTTTATGCTTAACTTACAGTCTACCCTTCATTCTTTAAAAATAAAATAACGTAATGACACTCCTGAAGATTAGCTTTACAGATGAAATATACCTATCTTACAGCTTGGTGATAATATGGAAAGTAGTGCTTGTGCCTACTACCTACTCTAATTGTGCATAAAACTTCACACGAAGCCCCCAATATAAGTAAACAAAAAAAATAGTCCATGCTTCATGGAAGAAACCACTATTTCCTGCATTAGTACTTGACTTCAGCAAATTGGATGAGTCCATGTTGTTTAATGAAATCTGTTTTCTAGCCTTCTTGGGAGTTGACCTCAGTAAGTACAATTTTTTCACAGTTCTTATCAACTCAATTTAACTGTGTTTCACGTATAACATATATGTACCTATGTTCACTTATATGTATTTATGCACACACTTTTTTCTTTAATTATGTAGAGTGATATATAATAATCAGAGATCCTAGAATATAAATAGGAAAAAGATCATCTGAAGATTTGGCTCTATTTTGCATATTGAATTCAATGCAGGATGTGGATCCTTCATTGATATTAGCATAGTGGACAGTCTCCTTGAAGAAGAAAATGGATGTGTGTGTGTGTGTGTGTGTGTGTGTGTGTGTGTGTGTGTGTGTGGTAATGGAGATTCAACCCAAGGTCTTTGCATTGAGCTAGATCTTTAGTCTATTTATTTATTTTAAGTTTTAGTCTTAAATGTTCACACCAAGTCTTGCTAAGTTACTAAATTGGGTTTGAGTTGGTGATCCTTCTGCCCCGGTCTCCCAGAGAATTGGATTATAGGCCTGCATCACTGGACTTGGTTGAAAATGTAGCCCAGGCTGGCCTTGAACTCATAGCAGTCCTCCTGCCTCAGGTTCCTGAGTGCTGGGGTTACTAGTCTGCACCACCACATTCGGTTTAGGTGATGCTGAGAAATCGAACTCAGGGCCTTGAGGCTTGCTAGGCTAGTGCTCTAATCCCTCAGCTATTCCTACAGCCCCTGGAAATAGAATTTTAAAAACAAGCCTACTTGGCAAGTTCTTTCTCTCTCTCAAACCAATGCCTGCAGATCCCTACCTTCCGGAGGGGTTTGAGCTTGGTCTCCATTATGAAGTCGTATTTGCAGAGCTCACAACAGCGTGTGTCTGAGCTCTTGATCCACTGGTGGAGGCAGGACTGATGCACAAAGCGCAGGGTCCCCGTGCAGCGGCAGGGCGTGATGAGGGGGCTTTCGTCATCGCCTTCGCAGTGACAGATCCTGGGGGAAAAGCACAGCAGCCAGCGTGAGTTCTCCCAGAGGACACCTTTCCCCAGCAGACTTCCATTCTGGCTTATAGAAGGCAGTGTTGGGAACACAAGGCCCCTGCGTCGCAGCTTTGATGCAAGCCCCGAAGCTGTGATCAATGTTCATTTACTTTTCACCTGTACGGTCATTGGTGTTAGACACTGGCACATCAGACACACACTGTCATTTCACTCCCACACTGAAGCCAATTTTAAGAGTGTAACTATTGAGCTAAGTTCCTGGTTTAATCTATTTAATAGGCCACGATTCATATATAAAAGTTATGTCTCTAGTCTCTAGAATTTTAAGAAATGTGATAACCTCATAATCTCGTGGTGGTATTTTAATGATAGCTTTATAGGGGTATGATGTATAATTTAGCGACTATGAAATCCTACCAACAGGGAAGAATTCTGAAACAATAAGTTAATGTACAATCAAAGGTAAACTTAATACTGAAGGTCCCTACTTAAAAATATTACAAAAATTCTCTAGGGTGAGATGTATGTCTGTGAAGTCACAATGAGTGGTCCAACCTGCCAGTGGTTCTTATCAAGCAATTATCACAAAGATTGTCACATAAAATTCAAGTTCACTAACCCTATTGATGCATATCATTAAATATTATTTCTCTCAATAAATTCAGGGTTCAACTAGAGTCCAAATTTCTATGAATTCTGATTTCATAGCTTATGAAGTCTTCATTCCTCTCATATTCATTTGTAGAAATAGTTTATTTTTCTGTTTAGATGAGATTAGCTTTTCATAATACTGGGTAGTGAATTAAAAACTTAGCATTGCAGAAATTCTATTGATTTAAGTAGCTGCTTGAAGTTGCTAATAAATTTAATTAGACAATGCTTTCTACCTATCAGAAAAATGAATGTTCAATGTAACATTAAAAAACAAAAAATCTTCATAATTATTTTTTTTTGAGCTGAAACACAGTGGCAGGCTGGAAGAAGGTATAAATTGCTGATACTGCTCTTTTCTTACAGGTATATTCAGCCTTTCTCCAGAGGCATGAGTTTTAGACTGGATTTAAAAATCCACTCTTAAAATGCACCACCTCCCCAAGGAAAACGAAATGGTTGCTCAGATTGCAAATGCAGTGAGATACAGGAACTGAAACCCAACGCTCCCAGAACCTCAAAATAAAGAAGTATGACAAAATACACTAATATTTAATATTAGTTTCTTAAGTAGAAATAAAACATGCAAAAAGGAACCACTGACTTCCACAATCCTGGAGTGGGAGTGGATGGATGAAAACATAGGGAAGTTCAAAATCAATGTCCCCCCGACCGAGGTAGGAAGTGGCAGTGTTAGTCGCCACACCACATTTAAGGGGAAATGTGAAGTGTGTGTGTGTGTGTGTGTGTGTGCGCGCGCGCGCACGCACATGCACGCTTAATCTTTGATACTGAACTTGCAATATCTCCTTTCTTTAAATCTAAACATCAAACATCAAGAACTGGGCGTGTTATACTAGGCAAGCACTGTAGCTATACTTCCTTTTGAAGGCGATACGGTGTCACAGCATACATGCTCCGTAAATGCTTGTTGAATAAATTCAGCTTGAAAGACAGGGTTCAATATAAAAGAAGCTAGTGGGGGAACATCTGAACTTCCATAGCACTCAATTTGATTGCAATATTTACTTCAGGGCCCATGGAAATCAAACGAGTTGCAGAAAAGAAGGGGGATATTGATTTTAACTCATTGAATATTAACTCTCTTCTTCCCATTCAAAGATAATTCCCTTCAACTAAGAATAAGCAAACTATGCCCACTTCCATCTCTTTGATTTTTTATGAATAAAGTTTTATTGGATCACAGCCTCACTCTGTTTTAATATATTGTTTAACCTTTTCTTTACCAGACAACAACATAGTCCAGTAGTTGCTTGCAGAGACCATACGGCTGCAGACTAAAATATTTTCCATCTGGCCCCTTTTGGCAAATGGTTGCAAATGTTTCTCTTAACGTGTGTGCGGTTAAGTGTGAGTTAAAGACAAAGTATGAATATTATTGACAATAATGAAAACAAATGTCACAAAATGAATCTCCTGTGCAAGTGCCAGTATAATTAACGAATACATAGGAAAGCAATCCAATAGTCACAAATTCATGAAAGCTCGTCTTGGCCTGGCATTAAACCTCCTTGCTTCTGTGGACAAAATTTCTTACTTGAAAAAAAAATTGTAGTTAATATTGTCTGATAATTCATCCCTAAAAGGAGATTGGGTTAAATGTTCTACAGCTGCCAAAAAGGCTCTGAGGCTCTTGACTTTTTACTGACATGAAAAAAGCATTTTTTTTCATATAGTTTTAAACAAAAACCTAGCTGATTACTGAGTTCAAGCTGACCTGACCATCTTCCTGAATATAGTCCAACTTCCTCTGTCTTAAAAGTGTCCTATTAAAAACATTTATGAAAAAACTTTTACCGGAATCATCAACAGCAATATTATTTTCTCATCAAATTAAAGTTATTTCCATAAGGAAAATCAAAAGCTTGGTTCATCTTCTTTCCCCATTCACATGATTTGCTTTTGCAAGTTTTTGCATTTTGAGCTTTTTCTAAATTATCCTTCTCTAGTTGGATCCCAAGAGTCCTTTTGAAACCATGCTTAGATTGTTCTAAATGAGTTAAGTGCTCAAATCCAACTTCAAATATCTACTAAAAATAAAAAATAATGTGATAGTGCTATTAAAGAAAGAATTAAGCAATTCTTAAATTGATATACATTTGCACAAAATTGCTGAATTATAAATGAAAACACAGTAATGAAGACATAAACTTACTTTTCCCAATAGAATAATTTGCCAAGAAAATGATGGTGGTGATATAATAATATTACATTGTAAAATATTCATAATTTTGATGCATTTTCACCTGATAACAAATTGAGGGCTGGGAATTCAATGATTCCATGAAATCATTAGTGATCTACACTGGTGCCTGACATCTAGTGACAGGAACAGGCTGAATTCACAGATTTTATTGGCATTTTAATGTCTTAATGGTCTGTTAACAATCTAATCGGCATATTTTGAGATTTTTCACATTTCAGGCTTGAACGAACAAGTATGTCCACATAATTTTGAGCTTTCTCTGAATAAATGGCCGGAAAATGCTATACAGCAATAAAAATTTTAGATTTTGTTTTTTGGCCAATGTGCATACCTAAATTTCCTTGTCTTAATGTTTGACTTTAAGGAGCAATAGTCTCTATTGTTTTGGCCTTATATATCTTCAAATGATCTTTACTGAATCTTCATTCCCTTCCTTGTCAAAGCTTCTTGGCTCTGCTGGAACAAAATATTTTTTTCTTGCATAGTTAAAATAAATCCAACATTCTTAA
This sequence comes from Ctenodactylus gundi, assembly GCA_004027205.1. Classification (NCBI taxonomy): domain Eukaryota; kingdom Metazoa; phylum Chordata; class Mammalia; order Rodentia; family Ctenodactylidae; genus Ctenodactylus; species Ctenodactylus gundi. Next base: position 75,413 of record PVKB01003848.1, on the reverse strand, counting down.
ATCAAGCTTTGTGAGGGCCAGATTGACTATGTATCTTTGGAAAGTTTAAAATTCACTCATTTACTTCATTTATCCCATTGTCTTAGCTCATGTTATATGCAAAGAAAATTAAACAATAGACTCATGCTGAAGGGTGAATTGAGGGGAGAGAAAAGAGCCCGCAGGTGGGAACCAGGTTGGATGAACTACTGCAGTCACCTGGTGGGTAGGAACCTGGGCCAGTGCCAACAACGACAATGAGACAAGTGACTGCCAGTCTGCAGAAACATCTGAGAACTTGTTGGCTTCCATCGCTAGCTGTGGTGACAAAGCATTTTTCACAATACTGGATTCCAAAGGACACTGTTCTTGTCATCTGTAGACAACATCAAAGCACATCCGACTCTGTCCGTGTTTCATCTCCTTCTCTTTTGACATAGCTTTCTAAGGTTCTCCTCCTCTTCCATCTTTCTATCCTTTCCCAACTACATAATCTTTGCGCGCAGGAATCAGGAAGTGAGTACTGCTCTGCGTGTACTGGTTTAATGTGGATGTTGAGCATTCAGAATTAACATTCTTCTGACTTTCGCAATAGTTCTTAGAACTTCCTTTTTTAAACTAAGTTATTATAAATAATGGGCAGAAGCCGTATTGAAAGTTATTAAGCAGTGGTGAAAAGTCAGTGCTCAAATAAGCAAATGAAATCTGTTTCTCTGCCTAGCATAGAAATAAAAGGGTAGCACAGTAGAGAGAATATTATGTTACTTTTTCATTTTAATTTGTTTTAGCAGGGGAGACACGAACTTGTTCATAAGCTGAAGTTAAGGTGCCACAAGAATTCAACATGTCAAAAACATACCCATGCAAAGAAATAGCCAGCTGGTGAAAGATGGTCATTGAGTAGTCAAGAAAGCACAGGGAAATAAAGTATCACAGATAAATATCTTTAGACAAGTGGAAAAATAACATAGACACCTTCTCCTGAGAAAATGAGGTAGAAGCAAACTGAGAAGCAGATCTTAGAAGGTAGTGGAAGCAGAGAAAATGTCAGTTTCCTGCTACGTGTAGTGTAAATATCTTCTGTGATACAGGAGACATCGGGCACACTAAACAGAAGCCGGGAGACACAGGGTTAAGGTCTTATAGAAGCTGCAAATAATTAGAAAAAGACTCTTGGAGAATGTGATGGGAAAATTAGCCAAGCATGAATATAAGAATTGTGGAGCAGCCTTGAGGTCCCTGGTGAGATTCGACAGCACAAATTGATAGTAAATGCTGTTAACGTTGTTGTGACTTGGCCTTGTACAGCAGTCAGAGGGCAGTCCTGTGGCTGGTAGCACACTTTAACAGTCCTGGAATCCCTAGGTCAGATACAGGAAGGGCGCAGAAGGAAGGGCCCTGGCACATCGGAGAGCACAACACAAAGTCACTGAGCAGCGGATGCAAGTGAAACCATCTTGTGGTTAATGCATCTTAACAAAAGGCTCTTCTTGAAAGCCTGGGCATACCAAAGCTGGTGGAGAACTAAGGCGGAAAGTGAGAGGAAGTGGGAAAAAGACTGTGTTGTTTAGAATATCAATATCTTTCGTGATTATGAATTCATACCTTTTTAGTTAGAATTGATTTTTTGCTCAGAATCATAGCAAATAACACGGAATTATTTCATAGTCGAGATTAAAAAATAAATCAAATCCTGATTCACACCCCTGCTCTTTGCTCCAGTATACCAGCAAAATTCTCAGTGTATGCATGTATGCATATGTAAAATAAGGACAAAAACGCCACAGAGGGCACCATGAAGATGAACTAAAAGCAAAACATCTGACAATGACAGGCAATCGATCTTTATTTTTTATTTGAATAATGCACAACTTTAACTGACTTTGAATCATTAATTTTATTATAGCTAGTTATGGGATCATGGACTTAGATCATTGAGATGGGATGGTTTTAGCAACTAGTTAGTTGGTTAAATCACAACTCTTAAGGCCATAGTTATGAATTCTGACTCTGTGCAGGTTCCCTAGCTACTGACACATTTGAATCTCCAGGTCAATCTGTGTTGCAGACATGTCTCAAAAACAAAAAAGCTGGGCAGAAGAGCACATCTGGGGCTATGGAGTATAAATTTTGACTGAATTCAGCTTCCCTCTGCTCTGTGCTGGGTGGTCTCAGTTCTCAGGGTTGTTTTCTCATCTGTAAAATTTTATGTGGCTACTATGAGGCTCAAAAAAGATGTCTGAGAAAATACTGCAAAGTACTAACTCTATTTCCAAAGTTAGGTGTCATCACTAATATAATATATAAACAATAACATCCACAGAAAGTATCTCTAGGTAATATAAATGCCAGACATTGCATAGTTTTACCAAAGGCACATGAATTTTCCATGTCTGCATTTCATTAAAAGGACTGTTTTATCTCACTATGATGCAAGAAGGGTAGAAATTTTCTCCCTTTTCCTTACGTTTCTGACTCACTTTAGAGTCAAGCGTAAGATCCTCTTCTGTTTTTCTTAATGTCTTACATCGTTGACTCTTCCCTTGGTCTTCCCCTTTTTGTTTCTTGACGTGGCTCTTAAATCACCTCACCTACACCATGGGAAACTAGAGTAATATTGAACTTAACAGAACCAAATTTATGGCTAATCTTTTCCCACTATACCTTAAAATTCAAACTCGAAGGGGGGACCTTTCCAAATGGGTAATAATTTGGGGGAAAATATAATTACTAAACCCCACACAATCTCAGAAGAGAAAAAGGCAGGAAAGTAGATACTACATAAGCACCATCTTCAAAGATGCAGAAGTTGATGGAATGGTGGAGAGACTGTCTCACAAGTCTCATAACTAAACTAGTAGAGTAGAAGTCAACGGAAAGCCATTTCCATGCATCATGAAAGATGAACACATACAGGTTTCCGGAAATGGAATGACCAGCTGCGGGCCAGTGTGAATTTTCTACCTCAGAAGGTGCTCCGGTCCCGGGAGGTGGTGATTTGGCAGGCAGTGTAAAATGAACTTGGAAAACGTCAACCGCGTGACTTAAACTTTCTTTCTTAATGCTGTTATGCCATTGCTTTTCCTTTTCCATGGCTTGATTTTCTTTTCTTTAAATTCTCTGTCAGTATTTACCCTCTGTTTATCTTAGGAATTGTGTACCTGACCCTTTATTTTTTTCCTCTTTACACATACTACGTTTTTACCCCAGGGAAGTAGCCTACGCTGCAACTACAGTCCTGCACCTAGGTGCCTGTTAGCAAGAAACTGCAGCCAGCCCTTGAAACCCAACAGCTAGTTACACGCAAAGTCATACTTTCTACACTTCGCCATCTCTAAGCTAGTTTTTCTTCTCCAAGATCACATTTTTTAAGTATCCCCTCCCCCATCTCAAACTATATTAAAATGCTCATTGACATGTCAATATTTTTCAACCTGAGGTTTTTTAACATCTTTTTCTCCCCACCTTTACTGATGTCTCTTTGATACTTTGAATTGTCAACAAGTATGCAAACTGACTTTAAGACTTTATTCCCTCTGTTAAGAAGTCATTCTTAAAATATAAAATTACTCAGAGCCCCTTAAACTAATGCTACTCTTCAAAATCTCTATCACACATCAAATAAAACTCAAATAATCTTGCCTGCTTTTCATACAACCTGGTACAGTTTGAATATACCTGACATGCTATTCCGTATTTTCTGTTAACCCCTAACATCCAGGGCTGGAGGAATAACACAGTGGCTAGAGAGCTTGCTTAGCAAGCACAAGGCTCCGGGTTCAATTCCCCAGCACCAAGTAAGCTGGGCATGGTGGTGTACACCTGCAACCCCAGCACTCGCGAGGCTGAGGGAGGAGGATTGCTGTCAATTCAAGGCCAACCTGGACTCTATGATGAGTTCTGGACCAACCTGGGCTACGAAATGAGACCCTGCCTCAAAAATACATGAGTAAACCCTAGCATCCACGTGTGGCAGCGTAAGAGCTAACACTTGGTGAGCTACGGGTTTTGTCCCAAGTAAGTTACTGCTGTGCCAGGATCTTGATTTCTCTCACTCTCAAAAGCTACGAGAGGCCCTTGGTGTGCCAACCGCTTGTTCCAACGGACTATTCTTTTGTTCCGCATATGTCGTGATGTGAAAAATTTTGGTAAGCACTACTGGGATTGTTGAAAGCACCACCACTAATAGATTTATAGATTTGCTTATCTTTTCGACTCCTTAATCTCTGTGTTTCAACTTCCTCAATTGTAAAATGGGAAAACAGCAGTGCCTACTTCTCACAAGAATTAAATGAGATGTGATTAATAAAGGTAAACAGCATGCTTGCCTCAGTGATCAGATGATTATCTTCTCAGGCTGTTGCACACGGTATATTAATGCCTTCCTCTGGGAACGTCCTCAAACGTGATTTCATACTCATGATCCTTTCCTTCTCTCAATAACACCTCATCTGAATTTAGGACTCATCGAAATGTAAGATCCATCTAAACTAAAGACTCACACCCTTAATGAAATCGTGCCTAATCTTTTCTTCCCTGAAAACTCACTTCGTGTGTTGAGCTCTCATTGCTCTGAAAACCTGTGCCACCCAGATCCAGCCTTCACTTTTGGTAATTGTTTCACATATATAGGTTCTATTGTTATAAACTGAATAAGTTCATGTTTATTATATGTGGGCGGGGCAGGATGTATTTATGTATCTGTATTATTATGAGTATTTTAAGTGATGAAAGTGTCAGAAATCAGACTATAGACAACAAATCACTAGATCACAAATGAACTAGGAATGCTATGCCTTAAGATCTTATTTGTGAGCTGGAGGAATAGCAGAGGTTAGAGCCCTTGCCTAGTAAGCTCAAGGCCCTGAGTTCAATTCCCCAGTATCACATAAGCCAGGTGGTGGTGGCAGATGCTTGTAATCCCAGCACTGGGAAGGTTAAGGCAGAAGGATTGCTGTGTGTTCAAGTCCAGTCTGGGCTACTGAGTACTGAGTTCTGGACTAGCCAGCACTACAGAATGAGAGCTATATAAATTATATACATGTATATATGAGATAGATAAATAGATAGAGAGCGAGAGAGAGAGAGAGATCATATCGAAAGAATTGATTTAGTGAAATGATTTGAAATGATTTAGCAGTTCTCAGAAGTGGCTACCAAATTACCAGTGTTTATGTTTTGGGAACATTCACTTATAATGAAAGTGAGATATGTGTAGTACTTCAATATACTGTGTACTCTTTAATTTGCATTTGAGGAACTAAATTGAGGTGTGCCAATTTTATTACCCTATTTGAGTAGCACAGGAAGTCAAGCAAAGTGACTTGCCACAGAAAGGAGAAGTAACTCTTAATAAACAGAGAAAAGAACGAGCAGTATTTAACATTACCTTCACTGACAGCTATTTCTACCTCTTCTTACTGTCATGAAGCCAGCATACATTTTTTTGAAATAAAAGAAAATAAACATCTTCCTAAAGCCAGATTTCTGAGATTTCCTTGTCATACATTAAGGTAACTATTCTAAGCTATCACTCAACTTGAGATTTTTATATACCTTAAGGACTCAGAATTAAAATACAATTATGAACAAGAATAATTTTACAAAAAGCTAAAATATTTCTTTAAGCCTAAGGTTGGCCATTCTGAGTCTACATTTTTCCTAACATCTACAGATGAGTGATAGTTCTTTATATGTGATTTTTTAAAAAAGGGTTTTCTTTTCTCGAAGGAATATTTTCAACTCAAGAAAGAACTGCTACATAGCACGACCTCCTGAGCAATTTCACACCCTAATTTGTCACCCCTGACTTGGTCAAAGCCTCAGACCATCTGCAAAGAGCTGTCGGGAATGAGAAACAACAACGACAATGACATAGCTGTACCCGGCTTCCAGCTCGGTTCCTGGAGCCAACCCAAATTCCCAGCTAGTCCACTGCGTGGTTTTTCCCTCCAGACATCACAGTGATGGAAAACAGCAGAGCAGATAACGGTCACCTTGCCGTGTCACCGGTGGAAACAAAGGAGGCTGAGTCTCACTGGAATTCATAGGCATTGTGCTCCGACTACACAGGGATGACTCCCTTGGCTGAGGATGAGCTTATAAGAATTTTGACACTTAGCAATAGAAAGAAAAACCTATCATAAAAACAAATTGACTTAAGAATTTCTGTCCCATGTCAAAGAAATGCCTGTGGTATTATTCCTCTAGGGCTCCTTATCATCTCTGGATATGCATGATGTTCTTGATACTAGGAGTTGAAATTCTCATTGGACCAGAGAACGCTCACTAAGACTTCTTGATTCACATCCAGCCTAGGGTTCATTCTTATAGTGGCCTGGAGGCCTTGTTCCTCTTTGAGGACTTTCTTAGAAGTTCCCATAGGCTTGGGTGCCATATTAGATTCCTCTCACACTCCCAGTTGGCACTTGGGGCTCCAGCAGTCCCAGTCCTGAGTGTACCTAGCAACAGACTAGACATTCTTCATTAATTTCAGGATTAATCTAACCTGTTCAAACCCTTCCAATCAAGGACTCATCAAAATCTGTGTACTCATTGCCAGATAATTCCTCCTTTGCTAAGCATTCTTTTTCTGCCCTACATATTGGGGACCTCAGGGCACAGTCTACTTTTAGGTGAAGGACTCAGTTTTCTTTCATGCCATTTTTCTTTCCAGATTCTACCTTACAATTCTGGTGACATACATACACATTGTTAATAGTGAGTGAATCAATGTCACAATTTTCTCTACATTTGCATACATATAACCATTTTTATATCAACCTTGAGGACTTTTTGGATATATTTTTAAGATTAAAAAATCTATCTGTCTACCTATCAGCAGATATTCACAACAATATTAGGGTAAAGTTTTATTGCCTGCATGCATTGAGGTGAGAAACAGATAGTATGAACTCATTTGACTTTACCATGCAGTTATAACCGTATGCATATAGAGATAAAGCTCATTTGCACATGTATAAAAATAGAACTATCAGAAGAGGCATTCGGCCATAACTTTTCAGTCTTTCTTTTTGGCATGTGACAAATTCTTAAATAAATCTGATTTTATGATAGTTTTTCCTTTGTGTTGCTGACAAGCTCATCATCAACCATGACTTTCTTCCAACTCTGACCACTTATTAAAACTACCTTACTGAAACGACTTCGAAGGAAGTCTCCCGTTGCCATGGGTAACTGACAAAGCAAGCACTTTATTTAAAGATAACCAAGCATGCTTTGACTTAGAAATTCTCCCCTGCATATGGATTCTTTGATACAAGCAAATGCCTTGGCAAAATATTGATGTTTTAAAGTAGTTCAAACAGTGTGGGAAAGAATGCGTGGTTTTTATTTACTCATTAATTCACTTTTGTGGTCATTCTTTCAACAAATAATTTCTTGTATATAACTACATGTAAGGTTTTACAAAGTGTTGTGATGACAGTGAGGCATAAATCCCAGTCTTTGCCCTTTAGAGAACATACAGTATGGCAGTTTACATGTTAGGCGATTGTACGACTAGGAATAGTGCCAGTCAAACCAAGATGTGCCGTGTCGACCACTATTGTCCACAAGCAAGAGAAAGAGCCCTTGGGGGGTGGTTGGGGTCTAGCGGAAGATGTGGAATGTGAACTAAAGTTAAATCTGGTGTGATGATTAAGGGGAAGTGTCAATTTGATTGGCCTTGGCACCTGCCGTAGTGATTTGCGGAGCACACTTGTGTGTCTGGGTGGATTGTGCAGGTGTGGCCTTGGAGTCCGTGTCTAGCCCTTTCCGCTTCCCCGCTGGTGCTCTTTCCTTACTTCGCTTTCTGAGCATCTGAACTAAGCGGTTTTGGTGCTCCTTGCTCTCTGCCATGATGATATGCCTTAGAACCAGAAGATCATTTATAAAATCCACTGAAACTGTGAACCAAATTAAAGCTCTTCTTTTTAGTATTATGTTTATCTAATATTGTATATATTGACAGGAAAGTTAACACAGGAAGGGGGAATAGGCAGAATTTTGGCAAAAGGAGATGGACGTTGGTGAGACATTCCAGTCTTAGAAGCTAGTTTTAGTGAATGCTCAGATATAAGATTGGTCAATTCTATAGGCACAAGAAATTTTTATGTAAGATGATAGTAAAATGTCACACCAAAAAAAAAAAAAGATTGCAATGGGCCTTGTATTCCCTTCACCCAATGTCAACATACATATGTATACAGATGACCTTTAATGACAGTAATTTGAAATACTTAAGAATTTGAGTAAAGAATTAAAATTCCATTTAAAGATGAGTTTACATAGGCACTACTTGAAAGAAGACATGTAAATAGTTAATAAGTACGTGAGAAGGTGTTCACTGTCACTGATGATCAGAGGAGTGTAAGTGAAAACCATAGTCATGCATCATTTCATGCTCATATGAATGGCTATTAATACAAGAAAGTTGAGTATTCATGAGGATATGGAGAAATTGGACCCTTGTAGGCTTCAGTGAATATGAAATAGTGCAACTACTATTAAAAATAGTGATGGTATTCCTTTAGTAAACTAAAAAAAAAAAAAACTATAAAAATACACTATATGGCCCAGCAAATATTGCTTTTGAGTAATTACCAATAGAATGAAATCTGAACTTCCAACAGAAATTTAGATTCCCAGTTTCTTGGCAGCAGTATTCACAACAGTCAGGATGTGGAAACAACCTAAATGACCTTATGAATAAAGAAGATGTGGAAGACAAGTGAAATGAATATCCCTCAGCCTTAAATGAAGAAGTCCCCTCATCTGTGACCAGTTCATCCTTTGGATGAACTTTAGAAAAATTATGCTAAGTGGAGTAAACCAGTCACAGAAGGATGACCATTGCATGATGCCATTTATACAAAGTATATCAAATATTAGGACATGTAGGAGCAGATAGGGGACTGGTGGCGCCAGGGCCTTGGTAGTAGGAGAAACAGTGTCGGCTATTCAAGGAGTACAATTTTCAGCTATGCAAAATGATCAGTCCTGGAGATCTGCTGAACACTATGATGTCTAGAGTTAATGCCAAATATCACGTTGTACACTTAAAAATTCATTAAGGATAGATCTCAATGCCTCTTCTTAAGAAGTGAATAAAGTCTTTGTTTAGCAAGAAGAGTGTTTAACCAACCTGGTAGTGTTAATTCAGATTAGAAGTAGGAAGGAGAGAATAGTCAAAGTCACAGCTAAGGTGAACAGAAGTCAGTGTAAAACTGTAAGAATGAATAAAAAGAGGAGACTTTGTCAAAATAGAGCCAGCCTAGCTCAGACATTGCTTGAGATAGGGAGGGGGCAGAGTTGTGGGAGAGCGGGAGTCAAGCTGACTTTACAGTGTTAATTAAAGCTCCTTGGGACAGCTGCTCAAGATTAATCTGCGCACAGGGCCTCTGAGGTCTGGTGTCGCTGCTGCAGTTGCTGCTGGAACACCAGAATGCTCTTAATTTGATTTTTAACTTCATTACACTGTATGAGGACAGACATTTTGAAAAGGAGAAGAGCTCTAAAGGCGTTCAGGTCTGTTCCCATGTTGCATTAGGGAGATTTGAATGAATACTTGTATTTGAAAGATATTTTCCAAGCAGCAGTAGAATTGCAAGGTCATAACTCATAATGTGGTTTCTTCCTCTGTCTGGTTCACATTTGCTATTGGGTAAGAAGCCCACAATGAATCCAGTATCACTGGTTTATTGCTATCTCTTGTCTTTCAAGTGGGGCAAAGTATTAAGTCGCAAAAGTTTGTTTTCTCAGACTCTTGCTAGATCAGAATGCACACTTATACAAAATATTAAGATTCTTTTCTGATAGATTTTATTATTTACAAGATAAATGGCTAATTTCCTATTTTATCATTGAGATGCATAACCAAAAACACAGCATGGGCCTAATTAAAATTTAAATTCATAGAAAAAGATTAGAAGAAAATGTACAAGCTATAGATAGTGAGTATCTCTCCAGGTAATTAAGTTCAAATTCCAATATCTCTTTTCCCTATCTGGGGTTTTCTTCACAACAAACACAAACTACTATAATACTAAAATATTAAACAAATACAAAGATTTAAAAATGTTAAACTTCTCCTTACCTCTTTTTTTCCTCATTCTATAGTAAGTTAACAAATTCATGTATGAAATTGACAGATTTACATATGTGGGCTTTTTGAAAAAAGGTGAAATGCCCTTTTATTAATGAGCATTGAATTGCTGACCCATCCCTTTCCTGTTTAACTTCTAGAACAACCTTGACAACACAGCACTTGGTAATTAAATATTTCTACCTAGTGTTCTTTATATTTTAATAGGCATATTAACCCTGCAAGGCTTTTTTAAAATTCCAAAATCCTTACTCTTTGCAAGGGCAGACAAGTAGAAGGGTCTGTTCCCTTCTTCGCCACACATGAACCGAAACCAGGAACAACAAACTCTTCCTGTCATTTTCTGGTTGCAGTAAACATCTTCAACTGCATTATTAACATTTTCAAATTCTTACATTTGTGGGTTTTCTTGGACTCTCTCAACACAATTCACTTCTCCTGAGCCTTTCACAGTATCCACGCTTCATTCTGCCCCTTTCAAAATAACACTGTTTTATTGTTCTTCTTGGCTAGATTTTTTTCACGCTGAAATAATTTAAATAATAAATTGGTTCTTCCCCATACCCACGATGAATGGATTGCATTATTCAGGTATACCAGATACAATTGTTTGATATCTTTTCCCTGCTGTTCATGCTTTTCTATTACGCCTCTGAGGTAGCTTTCTTTATTTGAGCAGAGAAACAATACAACAATAAAAAATATACATGAATATGGGGTTTATGGGTAGAAATCTCACTCATAAACTATGAGTGTAATGTATGTCCACAAAATGCTCCAGATCAATGTAAACTTTATATTTTACATGTATATGTATCAATAAAATGGAAAAACTTCAAAAATGCAATAAACATTGATTATTATTACAACTATGATCTTTTATCTCAAGTAAGACATTGCTCTAAGCATGATACAAAATAAAAACTAGCTCAGATTTTTATGTATAGAGCAAGTAAGAAGATAAAATTCTGGGCTTAATAATTATTGATTTTCTTTATGTTTTTAAAGACAGGGTTTTGTGCTATATTCCAGGCTGTTCTGAACTCATCATGTAGCTCAGACTAGCTTTGAACTGAGAGCAATCCTCCTGCCTCAGCCTCCTGAGTGCTGAGATTACAGGTGTGCGCCGCTGCACCCAGCATATATGGGGCTGAGGAATCAAATTCAGGGCCTTGCAATTGCTAGGCATGCACTTCAACGGCTGAGCTATTCCTCCAGCCCCCGGGCTTAATGGCTAAAAATCTCTTGACCATTACTTCTACAAAAGCTTGTGTTTGTGTTTAAATTATCTTTTAATTATCAGACAGTATCTTTTGTGTGGACACTAACTACAGTAGTTAATAGTAAATATAAACCACTAATCCCTTAAGGTGGATTTCATACTCACAAATAGAATATTAGATTGGTCTAATTATAAAAGACTGTTAGAAAAGAGCTTATACTACATATATTCACATGTATACATAGACCATAAATACAGGTGCAGACATTTCATACCATAATGGAGCTCTGAATTGCATTCATGAATCCTGTTGACATTTGACAAAATGTAGGGGAGGGAAACAGGGGAAAAAAAGAACTGAAGAAGTCTGCTGGTGTTGCTGAGACAGACACCTTGGAAATTAATCTGCGTGTTAGCCTGGCACAGTTATAGAGATGCCACAGGCTAAGCACATGGGAGCCTTATCATGCACACAGAAGAGTTTGGGATCAGCCATTTCCCCAGAGGTGGTGTACATGGCTCCGAGTCTGTGCAAGAAATAAGCCTGACAGCTCGTGTCTCAGAATGACATCCACCTAGGTATTACTTGGTCACACTAGCTCAGAGTTGGAGTGAGGCAAGGAAGAAAATTAAGGTGAAAAGCAGATTTTATTTTTTCCCATTGTTTTAAGGCTCTTGTTAAGCAAAAATTAAAATCATTTTACCTCAGGCTATATCATTCTTCAGATTTTATCATTATTCATAACGACAAAAGTACGATAGCCATGTCTTTCTCCACTACGTCTCTGTACTTGTTAGGAAATCGATAAATTCTTCAAGAGCACATTTTATTTAAGACTAAAATGGAGATAACAGAAAACCAAAGCAAACAGGATATAACTCAAAAATCACCCTTGCAAGAATGCACAAGCTTCCATACATCATCATGGGAAATCAAGTGATGGCACAGAAAAGATTGATCTTGAGCTAATTACATATCAAGGAAAAGTGCAGGCTGCCAGTGGGCACAAATATTTGCCTCCTTGACATCCTTTCTCCCCAAAATACTGAGCATCTTGGGAGTGCGGGAGTTGGAGAAGCCATTCTCCTCAGTATTTATCTGTGGCTCTGTACTTGTATGGAAGCACCTTTGTCCTGTCCTCTGCCATTCCTCGGTGGTCAGATCTGTGGGCTGCCTTAGAACAAGCTTACTTCTGCACAGAACCAAGGCTGTCATTTCCCAGGGAAGTGTCATTGTAAGGTCCCAAGAAGAATATTTGTCTCAGTCAGTCTCTATGACTAGGAAAGGCTGTGTTTCTTCTGAGCACTTGGGGTGGGTGGGTGTGTGTGTGTGTGTGTGTGTGTGTGTGTGTGTGTGTGTATGAAATAGGGTCTCTCACTCTGAAGCCCAGGCTGGTCCTGAACTCACTATGGAGCCTAGGCTGGCCTTGGACTCACAGCAATCCTCCTGTCTCAGCCTCCCAAAGACTAGGATCACAGGTGTGTGCCACCACTCCTGACTTATATGGTTCTGGGGAATCGAACTTGGCCACTTAGTGCTTGCTAGGTAGGGACTTTAACTGCTGAGCCATTCCTCCAGTCCCCGTATTTTTCTTTTGTGAGTGGCCGCCGTACCTGTGAAAATTAAACTTGCAGAACCTCTTAAAATGTGAAGGTTTGTAGATTTAATATTTTCTTAATTTCTTGTGCCCTCATTTTTTCAATTTTCTATTTCATCTTTCTGATATATTTACATACACACCACAGTTTGCCACATAACTGATAGAGGGAAATTGAAAATAAGCAACTGCGTATTAGTATCTTTCCCTTTGTGTTAGTTTGTGTTTTCCTGTCCTCATGTATAGGCTTGTGCTTGTCTCCGTTTTCTTATTCTCTAAAGTACCATGTCGTTATCCCTTCACAGCATGAGGAAACCATTTCAATTCCCTGTTCCTCCTTCATTCTTTGGAAGTTAGTAGTCCTCAAACTTTAACACATATCACACTTTCATAGTCGGCCACGTAGAACTAGGATACTAGGATGCTTGGGTCCAACTCCTGAAGTTTCTGACCCAATACTCCTGCTTTGAGTCCAAAAATTTGTATGTTTAACAGGTGCCCAGGTGAGTTCCATGCCACTGGTGCAGGGGCTGTCCTTTGATAAGACTTCGCCTTTCCTTATGGTTTCACCTAAAAGTGATTAACAACTCTCTCTGCCAACTTGATGAGAAATTTGGAAGCTTATTCCACAGTGAAAACTATTAAAAGTATTTCTATTTCCACCAATAAAGGTGTCCACCTTGGGAATCATTGTCCTAATTTTAAATTGTTTCAGGGGCTGAAAGTAATTTGTGTCACTTGCTCACCTGCAGGCTGAAGTCTAGTATATGGATTACACAAGGCGTGCATAGTAGGCTTCTTGTCCAGAGCTTTCCTCTATACTTATCTACCAGTTTGGGTATCAATTTGTTCGCCTAAAATTAGTTTAAAAATTCATGGTTCTCAGCCCTGGTTGCTCATTTAGCATCACCGGGGTTTCCTGAGCATGCACACATGCAGTGAGACCTCACTGTCACATAAATCTAAGCTTTCCAGATGAATCTAACATGCAGTTTAAATTGGAAACTTATGGGTGAAAGGACCGCTCAAGTGTCTTCTAGCTTGCATCAGTGGGATTTTGAGGCTTTGCGATGCTGATTGGCGGTACGATGCATGGGATATTTGAACACATGGAATTTTCCCACTATATTTGGCTAGGATTTCATTGCTTCTTCCCTCCCCTTTCCCTATTACTACTGTTGGGATGTGCCAAACATTTTTTTTTTTTTTTTTTTTTGGTTATACCTTCAAAAGCTGTGAGCCTACATTAGATCAAAGAGTTTCTAAAATAAAGGGCTTGAGATACAGCTCAGGGGTAGAGAATGCCTAGCATTCACAAAACTCTGAGTTCAATCCCCAGCACCACACACCCACAGACCCACCCACCCACCCCCCCCACACACACACCCCACCACCACCACCACCACCACCACCAACAACAACAACAAACTAAAACCAGCAAGATTTGCAAAGATGAGAATCAGAAGGGCCAAGTAAGACCAAGATAGTGAAGATTAGGCATAACATGAAGAGGCTTTGGTCAACATTTATCGGGTAATTGTAAAGGAAAGAAGAAAATTCAGAGTAGAGGCTGTGAGTGCAGCTCCAGTTTAGGTCATGCACTTAAAATGTGTGAGGCCCTCTTAGCATTGAAAAAAAAAAAAAATCTATGTGCAAGAAGAAGGAAGTGCTCGGCGTGATGTCTTAATTTATATCTACCTTCAAACACAGAAATTTCTACATTATGGCTTCAGTTCAGAGCAAATCTGAAAAGGAATAAAGAACACAGACTCCTGAAGTCCCCTCAGTATCTGACAGAGTTAGGAAGGTGCCCCTGTGCCAGGCTTAGGACTGTCAGAGTCAAGTCAACACAATACAACTTGCCAAGGCTACTGCAGAGTCATTTTAAGTTCTGAACCAAATTAGATCCTGGTATTTAAATTTCCCCATGTCTGAGGATGATTGCAGAAGACTTGAAATGAATAACTACCCTGAAACTGTTACAAGGAAGATAAAAACCTAAATATGATAATTAGAAGTAGGGGAAACGTTCCAGCTATAAATAAATTCGCAGATATAAATCATGATTTGGTAGCAACAAGAACTGTACCCAACATTAATCCGTTTGCATATGCACGGCTCATTTTCTGTTTGTATGAATGCAGGTGGGATCTAAACGCAGTGTACACAATAGCTTTAAAATGAGTTTATGCGACTGACAGAAAAGGGTATTTTCTTAAGAGAGGATAAATTTCATATTGCTAAATATATAAATGCATTAAAGGACACACACAGTTCAAAGTATCTGTCTTGCTGAACAATGCTCTTAAAATTAGTAAATAAATTCTAATCACATTTTAAAGTATTTTGTACTTTTCATATTTAACAATTTAAAAATTAAAAGTAAAAAAAATCATCCAATATAAAAAGTCTCATGTAAATATTGACATATGCCTAAGAGAGCATCATACTTTCTTTTTTGCTGAATTTTTTTTGAGACTGGGATACTTTTGATATTCAAATTCAATTTTAATAGAATTTTATAAGCAAAGCAATGCCCATTTTTTGTACCTTTCTTAAACTACAGCTTAAATAATAGGCCTACATAACCACAATCATTTTCAAAAATCAGTGTGACTTGTTTAACAAATTAGGAATAACGAATCCACTTGGTTGTGGTCATGTATAATAATTTGCTAGTCAAGATAACGAATATTATTGGTGACACTGTCCTATCTATGGAAATATTATTTCTCAAATTAAGGAAATAAGTTAAAAACAACCCTGTCAACAACAAAGCATGGCTTTAAAAGACATAAAATGTTGAATCTATCATAATTTCAAGTTATTTTTCTCAAGTCTCACATGTGCATCTATCTTCAATGCTATTGTTCATTAAAGATAAAATTGCTGAGATAAATGTGTATAGACTGTGAGGAATAACGCTGAATATTTATAATATTAGAATGTGGCTGGACGTATTTTTCCTTTCTTTGTTGAAGAAATATTTATTCCATAAAATAAGGAAGTGTAGTATGTGTCTGAATCTTTATGGAAGGCTTCTATGAATAAAATTATTCATTTCAAAAAGAAATCAGTTCCAAAACCTTGCATCACGACGCGAGTGTATTCGTTTGCAATGCACACCTTGGTTCTCTTATTTTATGATCACAGGAGAGAGAGATACTTTACTTTTCCCATGTTCAACCACTTCAAGTAGGGTGAAAGCAAGAGTTGAAGAAAGACTTCCCAAACCTTCGCTGAATAATCTCCCCAGCAACCCGCCTCTGGCAGGTTAACAACAACGTGCACACCATGTTTCCTACCAACTCAGCTGTCGGTAAATGAATGGGAGAAAAGGTGCCACTGATTCCTACAGGACTCAGCAAAACAAAGGCCAAAGTCTAAGAAAGAGCAACAACTTGTGAACTTTTTAACGAGTCTATTATCTGTTAGAAATGAGTGTTTCCCATTGGGTTGCCTAGGCTCACCATTCTCATCTGAATACTGAAGACTCAGCAGCTCATCTTTCGCCCACGGAATGAACTTTGGCAGCAGAATGTCAATCTCATTTTTGTACAGAAAAAGAGGGAGAAATAACTGGACAGTAACAAAAGTGGAGCAAGCCACTGCCAAGTGCACATAAATCTCTGACCAACATGTGGAATATACAGAGTCAGGCTCAAAGAAATTCCTCATAATTAGAGGTTCAGAAAAAAAAATAAAGGACTGCCTTGGGAAATAATACGTCCAAGAACACAACAGCTGGAGATGTAAAACGACGTTCCAAGGGTCTTCAGGGAGCAGGTGTAAGATGACCAAGGTGGTGGGTAAGCCTATGAACCAACCTTTCCAATGACTAATGACTGCCTACAAGGTTAAGGGAAAGAGAAATATGATTTTTATCTTTAAATAAATATGCTTTATAAAACTACCTACTGAAACAATATTTTATTTTTAAATTCTTATTTATAATGCCTGTTTTTCTTTGCTTTTAAATTTTAAGTTTATCTGAGCATGCGTACCTAAGCCTGTGCTAAATAAGAAATGTCAATATTTCATGTGAGCTCCCTTGGGCTCGTGTTCACTTGGCTCCCTTGGCTGTCTCTGTGTTTCAGTGATATACTACAGATTTAAATTATACTTCCTTGGGTCTGTGGCCTCCCTACTGATGGGTAAGAGCCTCAACAAAATTTGAACAACACTTGGTCTACGTATCTGTTTACCATTGCTGGATTTAGAAGCTGTACAGAATGTTCAGCTAAATTTTGAAGTTCAGAGTAACAGTGAATACTCTTTAAAGCATTATGCCTAATGAAATTCTTTTTTTATTTTGAATCCAAAATTCAGATTTAACTGGATTTCACACTAAAACTTATGTCCTTGCTCTGAGCAGATTACTTTATAAGGCTATCAAAAAGTCTGTAAAAGCATACATATATTCTTATCTATCATTTCTGTATATCCATGCTTATCATTTCCAGTTTTACTTTTGTTGCACAGAAAGACAACTCGATTTTCATTGCCATAATTGTTTCTTCTACTCCGGGTTGCAGATTTTTCCACCTTCCTTGTGGGAACTTGTTATGGCTTGAACATGGAATGTTCTCCAAAAGTGTCATGTATTTGGATGTTGTGAAATAGTTATGGAAACATGAACTGTTGGAAGGGGCAGATCACCACCTGGACAGGACTGGAAGGGCACACACTTGGCTCCGCCTTTCTTCACTCACTTGGCTTCTTGTCCACCCTTCCAAGAGCAGCTCTCCTGCTGGGCTTCTACCACACGCTTACACCATGGCCAGCTGTACATGAATGGACTGAGACCCAAGACTCTCTTAGACCATGAGCTAAAATAAGCCTTTCCTCCCTTAAGCTATAGATGTCAAGTACTGAATCAGAGCAACAACAAAATAAGACAGAAAAGTGGGGTCATTGCTGTGATTTTACCTGAGCATGTGGTTTAGAAGGTCTTTGGAACTCATTTGAGAAAACAGTTTGGGAAGGTTTGAAGATGCTGCCTACTGACAGAAGTGTAGGTTGTAAAGGTTGTGCTCATGAAGATTAATTAAGAAGGAAGACTTTATTAGTAATTTGTCTAAAAACAACACACGTGAAGATCTGGTAAAAGGTACATCAACATTTTGCCCTTGTCCTGGGACTTTGCCTGAAGATGTGATTAAGGGTGATAGGCTACGTAACCTAGTGGGGGAAATTTCAAGGCAGATCAATGTTTATACTGTAACATGGGTATTGCTTGTGGCTTTCAGACAATTTTTTGACAAAAAGTAGGAGAGACTGACAGAGGAAAATGGTGTACAATGTTTACAGTTTTTGTCAGACCAAAATGTACTACAATAGTGGAGAAACACACAAAGTTGTTAGAGACATTACCATTAAAAAGAAGCCAAGTACTTGGAATTAGAACTATACAAAAGATGCCTTGCAGGTGTCTCAGAAATTAGCAAGACCCACCCTTTGCTGACTAAGGGAAAGGCAAAGAACTTTGCTTTAAAAAGAGATATTCAGCGTATCCTTGCAAGGCGCCTAGGAAAGAAAATCCCTAAGGAGTTCAGCCATCTACTAACTCAGCAGCCTCAGCAGCAATTGTACAAGGGGACCGTGACAGTACTTGGTGACATCCACATGGTGCTGATTTCAAAGGTATGCAGAATACAAGAATTGTGTGGGGTCATGGAGGCTCCCATCAGGACATCAGAGGAATGGTTTGGAGGCCAGGCAACATGACCTTGGGAGTGCAATGCATACAGTTGTAGAGAAGCCTACAGTACAATAGAGACACCAGAAATTCGGAGATGGCCGAAACATGGATCATTTGCTGAAGAAGGCTACAGGCTGTCAACAGAACCAGACCAAAGGAGAAGCCCTAGAAGCTATAGCCAGAGGCAATGCTGTGTAGATGGGGCCATCCAAACCTCTTCGGAGCTCATATTTGGCCACAGTTTACCTTAAGTATTAAACACAGAACAATAGGATTTGATGGAGTTACAGGTTTGAATCTATTTTAACTTGTTTTGGTCCAATTGCTCATTTTCTCACCCAATTTATCCTCAATAAACTTTCTTAAAATGAGAATATGCACAGTTCATACAGGACAGCTGAATAGGAATGCACGGTAGTCACTGTAAGGGTCATAGAAACTCCAGGAAAGTAAAGATCGTTATGAAAAAGCTTCTTAGAGGCCAAAATTAAGGCAAGTATTGAAGCATGCCTAAACATGAGCACCTGCAGAGGGGAAGAAAAGCATTGAGGAGGAAGAAGGGCTTCATGTGATGGCAAAAGAATTGATCATTAGTGTTTTATTCCCTCTTCCTCACATAATTCCCCCATTTTTAACAGGTAATATTACCTTTTTGCTGTTGAGATGCTCCTCCCCCACTTTCTAAGACTGTAGCAGGATGCTGGCAGTTGTGTTTCAAGTCTAACCTTTTTCCCCAGGGACTTGGCTCACCTACTGTAGCCCAAGCCCCTGGCGAATGATTGACTCAAGGAATAACCTAGAGCAGGGTAATTATATTCTTTCCCTGGGATTTTATATTCAAGTACTTGGAGAGAAATTTCACCTTTGTTTATTAATTTATTTTTTGGTTAGGCCACTGCTTATAGAATATAGGCCTGAAGCTACCTCTGCCCACATAATTGCTTCCTTCTTGTATAAAGAAAAAGCTTATCTGTAGTTGAAGAAAATGACAGCTCACAAGACAGACAGAGAGAGAGAGAGAGAGAGAGAGAGAGAGAGAGAGAGAGAGACACTCTCACACTATTTGAGTTGAGTTTCTGGAGTCCCAAAAGCCTTCGTATACCTGGCTTTATGATTTTTTCCTGTTCATAATCTTTTTTCTTGTGTAAACTTCTTTGAGCTGATTCCTGTTGATTTGAATCTGGCAGAGAAGCCCTGACCAAAGTAGGTATTAAGTTAGTGGGTAAATGTGGGAAGAAAGACAGGATCTGGCAGCAAGGGGAAAGAAGGCGCAAATCAGAAACGATTCCTGGGGAATGAACTGACAAGGCTTTTTGGAGACTGGCCACTTTCAGTGTGGAAGGAACAAGAGTCAGAAACTGAAAATTCAAGAAATTTGTGGGCTTACTGATGAAAATTAGGAGGGGACTGGAATGAGGAAGTAGATTTGAATGAAACCTACTGCCAAACTGTGACATCTGGGTTCTGGTAAAGATGAGACTGTGCCTACTGATGATTTTAGTGACGTCTTCTACAGTATACTGGTATGAAGAACAGAAAAGTAACCTAGTCATGTTTTGTGTCAGCACTCAAAGCAATAGGAAGGAAAAATGTGGACATCCATAATTTAACTTCCTAAACTCATTAAAAAAATAGCCTCTTTCTTCCTCCCACTAAAGCATAAAAATTTTTGTAGCACAAAACGTCTATTAACTTTTCAGAACAAGTAAAATTATAGTTTGGTTCTATAGAATCATTCAGTCACTCTGTGTGGAAACCATGCTATCTGCTAGGTACCATTTCAGTTGCTTAGGCCATGGCAGTGAGAAAGTGTCCTTTAATCAAAAAGCACTTGTTGATATTTTAGCAATCAAAAATAATGTGAAGAAAGTGTCTGCTAAGGAGCCTGAGTGACAGGCAGTCAAGAAAGTCATCCGAAAAGAACTGACAGTTGAGGAAGAATAACGAGGTAGGAGTCTGGGGAAGGTCAGAAGGGGCCGTGTGATGTCACAGCTGGCCAAGAAAGGAAGACACCCAGATACCTGGATGGAAGCATTCAGGGAATTGGAGGCATGGCAGCACAGAAGGGTCATAGTTAATGAAGGACTTAGCTAAAAAGCCAAATCTGATACTGAGATCATGGAGGATTTAAAAATTATGAAAGCTGGGAATGGCGATGCACACCTGTAATCCCAGCACTCCAGGAGGCTGACGTAGGACGATCACAAGGTGGAGCCCAGCCTGGGCAACTCAGCAGTGCAGTGTACTCCCTTTTCAAAAGCAAACAATGAAAAAGCGAGCTAGGGATATAGATCAGTGTAAAAGCCCCTGAGTGTATCTTCCAGTACTCCCCCCCCCACACACACACCTAAATAAAATAAAACAGTAACAAAACCTAAAAAAAAAATTGTATTAAGGATTCTAAGCTTTCCACTGAAGACAATTCAGAGCTCACTAAGGGCAAACATAAACTGCTACAAGTTTTCTTTTAATGTAATTATTCTACAGGAAAAACTGAATACTCTCAATATGCAGAACTGTGTGTATAACAAGTGATTTATCCTGCAGACTCTAAGTGGCCAGCGCAGATACTTGCTCCAAATAAGCCTGGATGAGGGTGTGAAAGAGGATACAGTGTCTATGGGGGACTAAGTGCCAGGAACAGGAGAAGGGGCTCCTTCTGCTTTGTGGTTGTGGCTGAGACTGGCCCTGCCTCTGCAACTCGGGTGCAGCAAGAGCCCAAGTTCACAGGCAGCTGCTGCTTCACTCATGGTTATCTTCCTCCCTTCCTAAGCGACAGGGGGGTCTAGTTATTGGAGTCTTTTGTAGAGATTTAATTTGTTTTTCAGGCATCAAGTCACCTTTCTGAGAGTGATTATCACATCGCTTTAACACAGGACATGCTAGTTATGGCCTATGTCAATACGTTGTGTTGGCATACACAATTGCACATATACAATTGTTGGGTGACTCCATGTCCAGTCCACTAATGATTGATGTATTACACATACCTGGTTCTGACTGTTCTTCAGTAACATGTCTCGCATCGTCTTCTTGATAACAGACACAGGAATGTCATAGTAATCCCAAATAGCCTGCCTAAAATTAAACTCAACGTGTTCTTTCAGGTCAACTGGCATCTGACCTCACCTGTGTCTACCAATAACATCAGCACTTCCTGTCTTTCAAGCTCCAAGCTGCAGAATCCCTTTTGACTATCTTGACATATGTGCTGTGTGAATCTCGGCACCAAGATCGCCCGTAATTACTTGGTGTAATGCTAATCTGGCCATTTGCTCCTCCCTTTCATAGCCCATTGTCATGTTTCCTACTTAATTTACAGAAGGTGCGACGCTTCCACCTCCACATCTTAAGTCCAGGTTCCCTTCTCAGCACACCCTTAAGAACACGAGTGCCTACTCTGTGATCCTTCCTCAAACCTATTTCATTTAGCAAAGGCCTTTCAGTATCATGAGGGACCTACTGAATCAGGAAAGGAATATTATGCGGAACCTTGGTGCATAAGAAGCCAAGAATGCATATTTATTGGTTCAAGATGTCGAGTGGAACACAGCCCATCAGACCTGCCTTCGGATTTAAGGTAGATATTTGAAACCCAGGAGGTTCACTGAGGCCATCTGTAAACACGGCTTTACAGAACAGAATGAAACAACTTGGATGATGTGATTATTTTGCCCACAAGCCTCAAAAAATAGCTGCTATAAATCTTTGTGAACCTTCAAACCTAACCACACACATTCTCAAGAATTCTTAAATGGACAGTGGCCGTCCCTAATCCCTGCCTGAACTAGCAGTGTTTTTTTCTCTGACCTCAGCGTCTGCTGTGCCAGCCACGTACCTCTCTGCCAATCTAAATGCTTCTTTTCTCAGCTCTAGCCCAACCCCTTGAAATAGATCTTTGTATCATCTCAGCCCTGGGCCAATTTGTCTTTTTTATATTCCTGTAGCATTTCTGCTCTTACAAGTACTCTTTATTGTTGTTTTCAGATGTGCTTTCAATTTCTCCATCAAATAAGCCACACAAAGAAAAAAAAACATGTCTTGGGTCACTTTTTATACTTAACATCTAGTACATCATGCTTCCTATAGCATTCATTTAGATGATATATTTTGATGACAACCTATAGCACAAAATAATACCCATATGCCTGTTGATTTTACTTTCACTAATAGAAGTCTAAGTAAAAAAAAAATACTATCTTTGAAAATATTCCTTCACAGCAGTGAAGGAAAGAGAGGAGAACTCCTGGCTACTCTGACTTTAATCATAAGCATTCTTTTTTTCTTCAGTTGCCCTTAAAATTTGTGCCTTTGGCAATATTTTATTGGGCAAGGTTAGAAGAAGTTTTCGGAAGTGGCAGTAGTTTAAGTGAGGAGTTTTGTTTAAAGCAGAAATAATGTTTAATCAAATCATATTCAACATATTGTAATAAATCTATATTATTATGTCACCTATGGGTGTCTCTGTACTTTGGAAACCCTGTTTCAATTCCTTTGCACACTTTACATCGCCATGGTGTCATCTGGCTTTGTCTCTCGTCCATCTTCACCTCCACTGCCCAGCCCCTCGCTCACCACATCCTGGCCACAGCAGCCGTTCTCAGTTCCTTGAACCGCCAAGGTCTTCCCTCCTCCGGGCTTTCAGCTAGGGACATTGTGTGCCTGGACAGTCCTGCTGCTTCTTTCTTGATCATTTCCTGCCATCCTCTGACCCTGCTTGTCACCTCCTTAGGAGAACTCTTCTCTGATCTCCCAGAATAAGTTAAACTTCCTTGTCATGTGCTCCCAAATTTCTTTTTATACTTATAAATATATACTAACTGTAAGGTAATTGTTTTGTGTCTTGATTCCTCACTAAACTAGAAAGTGTCTCATGTAAAACATTATCCAAATACTATACACTAAGTATTTCCAACGCCTAGAATAAAACCTGATACTAGACGCTTGGTGGTAAAATGAATGAGGATTTCATGCATAATCTTATAGAACTTTCACAGAAAGAATTGTTCTAATGTTTCTCACATCAAGAGCATAACTCTTCTTGCTCTTGACCCAGACAGACATGAACAGCATTATCTGGGTCATGTGATTCACATGGAACATGCAGACATGTTTTATAAAACAATTGCAGCTTTTGTAAACACAAATCCAAACAGCCAAGCATCATGCAACAAAAAGCTTCAATTGCCTTCCGGTAGAATCCAAACAGCTGAAATAATTGTGAATAATATATAAATTTCTAAATTTTTGTTTTGTTTAAAATCGCATCCTTTATGCCGCCAACCATGGATACTCCCATAATTCATTTTAACATGAAGTGTTTTTGAAAATATACACTTTTGGGTAAAAAGTAAAAAAACAGTAGTCTCTTTGCTATGAAATGTATCCATTTGAAACCTTTTGGCCACTGACCCTCAGCGACACTAATGGTGTCCTTCCCTCCAGCCTCCAGCCACCCCACGGGTAGGTGCATGACCTGGTTTTGTGTCCTGTCAGTCTTGAGTTACCCTGCTGAGTCGCACGATTGCAGAACAAATTACAGTCAGCTGCGGAGGAGATTTTTCTGATACAAAACCTGACCTTAAGGAACCGCAGCCTTGAGACTGTCCAGACGCTAACGGCTCCCCCACATGTGCATTCACCAAGCTAAGATCCGCACGCTCCCCCTCGCTTTTCTTCCACTATTATTTTCTGAACTAGGGTGGGTACAAGACTCAACTGCCTCGTCAGTCCCTTTGCCAGGAAAAGTCATTATTCAACTAAAATGAAGGCAAGACGAAATTTAATTCTCCTTTGTAACAGCCATCAAGTCCACAGTTGCTTCTACATTATTCTTTTCGTACTTACCTTATTTCATAATCTTATATCCAATCAGATAAACAATAGGGTGAAAAGATGTTAATGTTCTGATGATAGGACACAAACCCACACCTAGGTCGCAGCAGGTAGAAAGCTAATCGGCCGACACAAATCTTTCTCTGTAGGGACTGACCTGCAGATTTCTAAGGAATCAGATCCATCATCGTAGGCAGCGGGGGGCTTTGGGACAGAGCTACCCACCCGGAGGGTTTCGCCATCCACACGCTCACCACCTTCCGTGACTGCCAGTATTTCAGTGCTGGAGTCTGTCTCTGGAAATCTCTTCCTGATCATTTCATTTTGCCTATGAAACGATGTATGTAGCAGCTGGGAATCTTGGTGGAGGGATCTGACTTTGCTACCCCCATGGCTCCTAGAGGGTCTCTCGGACTCGAGGGATCCTTTGGACAGGGAGGGACTGCGTTCGTGGTACCTTGTGACTTCTCCTTTGCAGCGGGTTACGGAGCGGCTCTCACGGCCCACCGGTTCCTCTTGCTTTCCACCTTTGGACCCCAAGTCATTAAGCTCAATTCCTTCAGGAGCCGACGACCCAGCCAAACTTCCACATGGCTTGTTATTACTCCTCCTTCTTCGAGACAGTCTGAATTTAGCCTGGGCTCTCCTCTTTGCCTGAATCCAATGACTCTCATCCGGGGAGGAGGAATCCGACGACTCCGTGTGAAGTTCCCTCCACCTGGGGTTTGCCATCCGGAGGTGGAAGTCGTTTCTTCTCCCCCTCACCTGCTCTTCTGTCTGCTCGTACCTCCCGGGGGCCCTTCTCCTCCGCCTAGGCTTCTGGCTCACCAGTTTCTTACCAGACTCCTTCCTAGCAGGACTCAGCACCACAACAGGGGGGCAACGCTCAAACGCGGCTTCTGACATGTCATGCAAGATGGGAGGTCTAGACAAAGTGCGGGCACGGGGTGGGGAATGGCAGTGGGGAGGAAAGCCATGGAGAGACAGAGAGAGAAGAGATGAAAATGACAGTATGAACAGAGGCTGGCCAAAAAGACTAACGGGAGAAAACCAACTAAAGGGGAAACAGTTGACAGTTGTTGTCCACACACAGCATAAGGCAGAAACACCAGCCACAAGTTCTCAGAATAAACAGAAAAAGCACGAACACCGGTCTAAGGACTAGCAAATAGGTTGACTTGTTCAGCACTTACCTACAGATGTCCTGAGTGGACGGACAGACAGACAGCCTTGACTGGCTCCGGGGAGCTGTCCCTGTTGTTGGGCTGCTGGCCTGGAGAAACAAGTTAGATAATTTGGCATCTTGGTTCAGGTAATACATGGTCGATATCTTGCTTTTTTTCCACATATTTAAAAAATTACAGCAAACGTGGCTGGCAGTCATGTTGTTCACAGAGGAAGTCACGGAGCCTGTTTTGCAAAAGTAAAACTTATTTGAGGAACTTAAGCAGCTGATGCGCTGCACCCTCCGTTGCTGCTTCGTTCGTGAGAGAGGAAGATGATTCCACAAGTTTCTATTGTATTTACGATAACTATTTGAATGGAAAAGCTTAATTTGCCTGGGAAACAAATGGGTAACACTTGCAGATCTTATGAACTAAAAGTCTAAAATGCCACTGTGAGGCACACACGGTGTTAATCTGGGAGCCCTAATAACCAATTACCCATTACATTGCTAGATACTGCCTCAAGTTAACATCATGAGATATTACATTTGTAAACACTTTGTAATATTTAAAGGCTTGGCATTATTAATATTATTATTTCATCACTGTAACTAATAAAATAAGTCCACCAAAACACTTGACCTTTTATATTTTTAATCATCTGACATGTACTTGAGGGTCAAAGCCTGAAGCAATTCAGATTATCAAGATGAAGTTGATGCACTTGACTCGATTGTGACACAATGTTTTCTTCACTCTGCTTGACTTCTTTAAAATGTGTTTAATACAGTTGGTGGCACAACAAAAACTGGGCTAATCGATAATTTACTGAGTGCATATGTTGTGGTTTTTATTTATCTTCTACAACCTTTTCACTAATTTCACAAGAGGGACACAGTGAATTTGTAGTTTTGAGTGGCTAGTATATGCCAGTCTTTATTTTAGGCCATTCCAGATTGACACAATTGATACATCTGGTAAATACCATATTTATTTATTTTTTGTTATAATCAAGGAAACTGATAACTGGGGGCGGCTCCTCACTGGTAGATGGTAGAGCGGAGAGTAGGACCAAGAATCTGGCTCTGCCTTCTGCTCATCCATCCACCAGGAACTCAGTTTCTCCTCCTTTTCCCGGCAGCTTTGGGTTCAGATTCAGTTCTGCCTGACTGAACAGATGAAACACACAACTTCATCACTGAGAAAAGAATCCCGAAGGTAGAAAGATGAACTTCAAATTCCAAGGCCCTTCTCAAAATTCCCACTTGAAGAGATGCGGGAATCATCCCACACTGATGGCTAGGGAATCCAGAGAAGAACGAAATAGTTCCAAGTGAAGAGGTTAGAAAATGTTGGAGGAGAAGGTATATAGGAGGCTGGAGAATAATCGCTGAGAAAGGTGTACATCCCAATCTGGGGACCTTGTGGACATGCTGTGTTTAAGGTGGATGACGGAGAAAATGTTAAGAGACTTTACAAAAGTGATTACATTGAGTATTTTGAGGTGGAGAGATTATCTTCATAGGCTCAATGCAAACACGAGGATCTTAATGAGAGGCAGGTGGTAGAATCAGGGCCAGATGGAAAAATGAACGAAAGGAATAACTATCTTAAAAGAGGGAAGGGGCTATCCTGGTGGCTTAGAAGGAAAAGGGATGGCATCTTCAGGCAAGAATGCAAGCGGCCTGTGAATGCTGGAAAAACAAAAACAAAAACAAAAACAAACAAACAAACAAAAAAACTAGAAAATGGCTTCTTCCCCAGAGCATCCAGAAGGAATCCAGCACTACCGCGGCTCTATTTTAGCCTGTGGGTGTATGTTTGGCTGCTGACTCCCAAAGTAGAAGATAAAATATCTGTGCTGCTTAAAGTAAATGAATGGTAACCTGTTATATCAGTCATTGGAAAATAATCTAAGAGGAAAGAGGTCAGCTTTTTATTTATTTATTTTTTGAGAAAAGGTCTTTCTCTGTAGCCCAGGCTGGTTCCAAACTCACTACGGAGTCCCGATGTTGGCTTCAAACACAAGGCAATCCTTCTGATTTAGCCTCTGGAGTGCTAGGATTCTAGGCGTGCACCTCGCTCCTCATAAAAAACAACAACAACAACAACAAAAAAAAAACCATTTACGTAGCTCATATCCAATACTGATCTGGCCTATGTGGTGCTGGGAAATAGATCCCAGGACCTTGTGCTATCTAGGCAAGCAAACCAATCACTGAGCACGCCCCCAACTCGTCAGCTTGTCTTGGAAGAGAAGAGGAAGAGACACGCAAGGGTACTTCGGATAGAGGAAATGTGCTGAGATGGAAGCCCGCATTCTCAGTATGTTGCAACAGACTGCAACATACCTGAAGACTTCTGATTTGTGATGTTCTATTTCTTTTTCTTTCAACTCAGGAATATTATGTATTTAATTTATCTACAAATGTCAGTTCATTTTCAATGATCTTTAATATCTGTTTCAAAAATCACTATCTTCAAATTTTTTTCCAGAATAACTTATCTCTGCATCCTTTGAATATGTAAAAAGCCATTTTTTGGTGAAACATAAATATTTGTGTTCTTTAAGCAGGTAAGCTTTCTTAG
The DNA here is from genome assembly GCA_004027205.1 of Ctenodactylus gundi. NCBI lineage: Eukaryota > Metazoa > Chordata > Mammalia > Rodentia > Ctenodactylidae > Ctenodactylus > Ctenodactylus gundi. Next base: position 47,218 of record PVKB01003848.1, on the reverse strand, counting down.
ACTCTGTGGCTCCTGTCCCATGTTTGCCCAGTGGATCTCCAGGCAAGCACTGAAGACAGGTCAGATCTGCGGGTGCTTATTTTTTAAAAAATCAATTCGATTCAGCCCCAGAATGCCCCGGAGTCCCTGGTGAGGTTATTGTGAATATGTACTGTGTTTTGCTGAGCCTTATATTGTATAATCATGGCTACATAGCTGCACAAAGATGTTGAAATAGATATGTTTACAATAGGACAAATTATTAGTTTCGCATGTCTGAACAAATGTATGTTTTACAGTTGGAAAATGATTGATCTCTGATAACTGAACATAAAAAGCACTGAGCTTTCCTTTGGAGGGTGCTTTGGTCCGCCATGACTGTGAAGCAAGTAGTATTCGTGTGTCTAGCCTTTAATATTCAGGAGGAAGAAGAAGGCAGTTCTCATCTCCCATAAAAAGGTTGAAATGGCTCGTAGCCAATATTAATTTATGCACGTTCAGGTTACTGGTGGTGACTATGACAGGAGCTAACATAATGATGCCCTGGGCTGACCCTCAGCTCACGCGCACACGGCAGCTCCGCACCTACCTGCTTCTCTGCCCTACATCTTTTCTGGTTCCATTTGCTCTTGCGTGGCTGCACTCAGACACAACCTGAAACTGTGGGAGTAGTAAATATAAAAGGTACTGGCTGTGGTGGATAAACACTCAAGTAGCTCTGTCCCGCAAAGGAGCGGTTCTAGGCAGTTCTATGGTAACTTCCAGAATTTCTCAACAGGTCCCCAGCTACATCAGACCTAGGTTCCTCTCGCTCACGAGCACATCCTCTTTTTGGCTCTTCCCCTTTTCTTGTTTTACTTTTTCTATGTGTTGCTGTGCTTTTCGTGTGTGTGTGTGTGTGTGTGTGTGTGTGTGTGTGTGTGTGTATCACCTTCTAGAAAAGCTGCCAGCAATCAAGACACCATCTAAATTAAGAGCAAGACTTATTTGACCAATTGACTTTTATGGAACTCGGTTATGATAAAATGAACTGGGGCTTGTCTTATTTTAAATTCATTTGCTCAGAAAACACAAGTTACAGTTCCATTCTGGGATAGCTACCAAGGTGAATAAAGATGCAGATGGCATCCTAAAGGACTTCTCTCTTAAGGGGAGAGACAATTAACAGGTAATTTTAATACAATGTATTATATTCTGACTGATCCCAGGAGTGGGTATGCTGAGAAGGTGGGGCACTGACTGTAAAGGAAGGAGTTGAGGCCAGCCTCCTGGAGGAGCTAATACTGTCCTGGAAAGGGTGAGTGTGAGTAAAGAGGTGAGAGTGGAACAGACAAGATAAAAGTGAGACAGCCTTGGGGGGGAGAGAGAAAGAGAGGGAGAGGGAGAGGGAGAGGGAGGGAGGGAGGGAGGGAGGGAGGGAGAGAGAGAGGGGGGGGCGGAGAGTGGGGGGAGTGCAACCGGAACTATGACTCCTCAGAAATTAACAGAACACATGTATGACACATACAAAGAGACAGATTGGTAGAAAAGAACCAAGTCTAAGAACATTTACCTGTCTAACCTATTTTCTACCTACTATCTGCTCTTTAGCACGTATAAAATTGCATTTCAAATTGGTGGAAAAGGTAAATTATTAAGAAAATGGTACTGAAAAAAGTGACTAGTGGCCGAGAAAAGCACAATACTGAGTCATTCCTTATTTTAGTGCTTATGTCAAATTTAGGTAGACAACAGTTGCAACAGATATAAACCTAAGAGTATAAACCTCATCAAAGTGTGAAACTTCATCGAGTATACCTATGGTACTTGTGCAAGAGAATCACTTTCTTACAATGACATGAAGTAAAAGTTAATGTGGGAAAAGACAAGCACGATGACTTCAAAATAAAGGCTTTTAAGTTATGAAAAATAAACATAGATATTGACGTACAACCACAAGTAAAACTCAAAAGTATCAACGTTGCCATATTTTCTAACACATGATAGACAAATAGCTGATTTCTCTAGTTTTCAGAAATCTCTTACAAATCAAGAAGGAAAATTTAACTGTTCTTGTAGAAAAATGCATGAAACACAAGATGTATAGTTCACAGAAAAGGAATTACAGGAGGCCAAAGGCAGGGACAAAAATATTTTCATTCTGGATAAGCAAGCAAATTTAGTTAACAATGGTATCCAGTTTCCCTTAGGAGATAAGCACATTTTTAAAAGACTTCTAATTCCCATCCAGCACTGCTGCTGTTGGAAATGTAACATTTTCCGGCATTCATCAAGTAATTAGAATCTTCTGCAATTTATTTGGAGGTCAATTTTGTAAGCTCTATGAACATAGAAAATGCCTTTTCTATTTAAGTAGGAAATTTTATTTGTAGAAATTACTTTTGCTAAAACATTTGCACAACTGCCCAAAGTTGTACACTTACAAGAATGTTCATTTTAGCCTTGCTTGTAATACAAGAAACTGGAAGTAAACCAAATGTTGTTGACTATTTGCAGTGAAATGCACAAACTTGCAAACAGTTAGGTACACTGCACTACATGCCCACATCTCCCACACATGCATCCAGAAAATGTATATCCAAGAGGCAAATACAATTTCAAAATTATACAGTGTGTTTTTGTTAGACTGAATAGTGCTTTATTGATGTTTGTTTGCACATGCTAATAGAAGTCTGAAAGCATGCATATCAAATTATTGACAGTGAATATTTTAGGTTATCTTTTCTATAATATAAAAGAAATTTAAATCTAATTAGAATTTCTATAATTTCAAATAAACTCTAATATTGATAGCACAAGAAAAAGAATTTTTCAATCCTGCCAAAGTTGTAAGTACTCAAGATTTGTGCTATTTTCCCTCCAGTACTGATGTGGTGCAGCCGGGGATTACCGAACCTCTTTGAGTTTCACTCTCCGTTAGTTCCATATTGTCAGTTGTAACAGCTGCACAGAAGTACAGTGAAGATGATAGCATGACTTCACTGATCTGGTAACTGTTTTGCAGTGTCCACAGGCTGTGATAGGACGCTAGATATGAGATGCTACAATCCTTTTTATTCGTGAGAAAATAATATTTTCTTCCCGCACATGGAGTGTGTGTTTGTCAGTCTCTCTCTCTCTCTCTCTCTCTCTCTCTCTCTCTCTCTCTCTCTAAGGATTAAGCCCAGAGCCTCACCCTGAGCTACTAAGCTCTAGTCCCAGCTGATGTTTAGTTTGATTTTGAGGCACGGATTAGTTTCAGTCACTAAGTTGCCCAGGCTGAGTTTGAACTCGTGACCCACTTGCTTCAACTTACAAGAATGCTAGAATTACAGGTCCGCACCGTTGCCCCCAGCTTCAGTATTTATTTTTTTAAAAAAGAAAAGACATGTAACACATGTAGACTAGTGATCCACCCCCCTTTTTTTTTTTCGCTGATATAGACTAGTGATTCTTAATCCTGGCTATAAGTTAGAATTGCAGGGGAAGGTTCAAAAAATACTTTTACCTGGGCCTGATTCTAAAATTTCTGAGGAATGAGATTTAGGCCCAGGACCTGAATATTTCTAATAGTCCCTGTGACTAGACAGGATGCACCCAGAGCTAAGAACCACTAGTTTTATTCAACAAAAGACGTATTGTCTTACCTTTAATTTCATATCGAATGTTTTTCTGAGACTCAAGTGAGACAAGACTAGTGCAAGACTAGCCACAGAAAAGAGCACCTGGCACTGTCGATGATTTTTTTTTTTGAGAGGAGAGAAAGAAGTAGTTTCTAAATTAAGTTTTAGAAGGGATCTTGGAATTCTGGGCACAATCTGTAGGCAGTGTATAATGCAGAGGAAATAAAATCATTCTCTGCTTTCTGTTAGCGACCTTTGCAGAGCAAGACAGGGATAAAAGATCAGGGGATAAAATCCCACCGTCTCTACCTCTTAAGTATCCATCTGGTGTGAACAGGGTTTGAGAAGAAGGTGAATGGGGTAAGGCAGGACACCTGAGGGACTCACCACTATATCCCGGGAGAGCCAGGATACAAGCTTTGTTGTTCCCTTCCCTGGAAACACTATGTGTTTCTCAGTTCAGATTTTCAACCTTCATGAGCAGTGTCCAGGGTAGTACGTGGGTGGGCCCTGTGGCTGAGGCAGATGGATCCGAGATGTGGGGTGTGGAGACCCACAATCTGTGCTTCCCTGTACAACAGCTGAGATTGCTTGCTTGGGACAACCCTCTAGGGGGGTCTTTGGAGGTAGAGGTGATGTGACTGTAACAGCCACAGAAGAGACCACCTGGCTCTGCCGATGAGTGCTGCAGTTTGGGAGGGGACAGATCCCCGCTTAACTCTGATCTGAGAGTTTGCCACCAAGTTCCTCTCCAGGAGCAGCTCAGCAACAGGGTTAGCAAAGCATGGAAGGACAGACCTATGTACAGGCCTCCACTCGTGGATTCTGAAAATTGGAAGGGAATGGGAAGTCTGAAAAAATAAAATGTGGTTAAATGATAAACCTGTAAGGACTAAAGTTTTTGTTGTTGAAAAAGATTAAAGAAAAAATTTCCCACATCAGCAATAACGGAAGCTGTGATCGGAACTGGAGTGTTCCCTCAAACCTCGTGTATTAGGTTGGTGACTGGACTGTGGGGTTAAATGGTATACAGATTCATCTCTTGTTGTTACATGCTGTTAGCAGGCCTGGTGGGAGGGTCAGATCACGGAGGGGGCCACCTGGAGAGATGCAGCCCCGCCCCGACTCCTTCCCAACTTCCTCCGCCTGCTCCTGACGGGATGAGCAGCTGCCTGCCCCCAGGCTGTTCCAGGAAGTCTTTCCTCCATGGCACTATTGCCAGCTGACCATGTGTGGACTGACGAAGACCCCTGAGCTAAAAGAAACCTTTCTTCCCTTAAGTTGTGGGTGCCAGCAATAAGAAATACCCATCATCAGACCAACGGATACACAAACTGTGGCATTTATACACAATGGAACACTATCCATCTATAAAGTCCAACAGCGTGGAGGCTTTTGCAGGCAAATGGAAGAAGCTTGAGAACATCATGCTTAGTGAGATGAGTCAGAAGCAGAAGGTGAAACATCAAATGGTCTCTCTGATATGAGAGTCCAAGATCACACCTCCTATGGAACTTCAAATGAAAAACAAACTGAACCAGGGGGTAGGATGGGAGGGAGGGGTGGGTTGGGGGTGGGACAAAAGGAGAGTGGGGAAGTCCTTGTCACCTTGACATGATATGTAGGTGCACAAAATGCTCAACGTCATTGTAAACCTTAAATTTTGCACTTACACCTATCAATAAAATGGGGAAAAAGGAAAAAAAGAAAGTGAGAAAGATAGAAACTCAAGAAAAAAGAAAAGACAGAGATGTCTCAGACACAGGTGGATTGGGGTGAGCTTTATCTGCGAGTATGCTTCCCAGGACAGACCTTCACAGTGCAGCGTGTATTTGCAGGATGAACTGGCTGGCCTGACTAGTCTTTCCTTGTCTGTTCCGTGTGTACTGGCCATCATCTGAGAGCCCTAGACCGGGGTCTGATGTTTGATCTGAGTCCTTCTGAAGCGGATTGTGGTCCAGATTCTGACCCAATCCTTCAATTTGGTGCACTTAGTCATTTTGAAACAATCAAAAATCTTCTCACAGTTTCCATTGCCTCCCATTTTGTTGCCTTTTGATTTATATTTCACAGAACCTTCAGAATTACCTTTCTAAGGCACAGCCCAAATTGAGTCATTTTTCTTCTCAAAAAGGACATCAGTACTTCCTAACTACCCAGGAAAGTGAAAGCGAAGAGACCGGAGGACCGTGGAATCTTAGGGTCTCTGTGCCCTGGACCCCACCAACCTTTCTGCTATCACCACCATCTGTTCCTCTGAATTCCCAGATTCCATCAGCGGCCACTTCATCTTGCTAGTCTCAAACATACCCATACTTTGGTTTCCATGACTTTTTAGGGAAATTGGTGATAAAACAGCCTTGAAAGCTTATTCTAACTCATTTTTTCTCTAAATCCTAAGACTGCTTTTCCACTTTTCTCTTAATAACCTGCTTTAACATGATTTTATCATCTGCATCCTTGTCCAACCATTTCCAAGGTCACGATCTGCTACATTTCTCTTCTTCCCCCTTCACTGTAAGATAAAGCCAAGAGGCCACGTTTTACTTGTTTTGGAAAACTGCACAGAGTTCTGAAGGAGGCAGTTAGCAAATAAAGACTTGAAGGGTAGAATGGAACTTGATAGTTGTTGAACTGAGCCCAACCAAATTGGTAATAGTTTAGCCTGGGTGAACCGACCTTGGCAAATCCTGTCCTAATTGCAGCTGAGATAGAGAGGACAATTATATCCTCGAGAGCAAAGAAAGGTTTGTTCTCTCCTCGGCTGAAGAGAAAAGTCTGCCCTGCGACAGTGGAAATTAACTGAAGCCCAAGTTTTATTTAAGTCTTAAAACCCTTTCCTTGGACTTTGGTGTCAAGAAGCCTACCGTATGAACATTCATCTTCCATTTTCTTGTAAAGATACGGGTTTCTCTCTGGGAAATGACATAATTATAATATGTACAGAAGAACATGTCTTTTAACAATTTTGAACCTGGAAAGGCCTGTTTTAAAAGAAAACGTGGTAATTGAGGATACAAGGGAATTAAAAAATTTAAATGCATAACTCTATTCAACAGCAATATATTGTTTTAATTTGCTTGTTGGTACATTATGAGAGCTTGGTAATTTGTTCATCCTCTTAATAGGCACAAGATTGAAATGGGTCTGGGGAGGAAAAAAATAACAATTGGCTGGATGATCAGAATAATATGTTCTTTGAAATGAAGCCTTCTTGTAATGGATGTTTATTTCAGATGATTACATTGTACAGTGCATTCAAATGGGAAAAACAAACAGGAGGCCAGCTGCACTAATTTTATCAAAGTTATTTATATCAGCAGTATAATTAAAGGCAGTAATTTCAAATTAGATTTTTTTGGAGAATCCATTTATAGGCAACACAAGGCAACTTGTCTCTGTGGTGTGGAGGCCATGATTGTGCTCTGGGGGCACTGTCAACTAATGCCAATTGGCCTTGGCATTCTGAAAATTAATTACTGTTTCAAAAGATTCTAAAGCTGCTGCCTCCTGCTGCCCTGACCAGTTTAGATCCACTCCAGTAGGAGAGCCTGACATATAATTTATGGATATGACAAGGAATAATCATGCATAATCATTGACAAATGGCTTCTGCTATTTAGAAATACATTAATATCCCCCCATGCAGCATGATTCTGGAACTGCAGACGAGAAACGTGGTGGCAGAAGCTGCTGCTTTTTTTTTAAGCCTCCACTAATTTCAGCAGTAGCTCCTGAGTAACAAGTCGAAGAATTAAGTATTACATAAAATATTACATAGGTTCTAGGGAGCAGAAATACAGTGAAAAATGATCTACATGACTCTTGTGGCTGTGAAAAATATGTTGGTGACTAATAAATTAATTGGGAGGATATATTTTTCCATTCTCAGGGCTAGAGGGAGCCTTGTAAATGTAACCTGGTCTAACCATCACCTGACACCATCATCCACTTTACTGTTTTGAGCTAGTGGTTATCTGGCTCCTGCCCATCCAGCAACAGTGAGGTTATTATCTCCTGAGACTCTCCCTTGTGTTTTTAGGCTGGTCTAAGTGGAACACCTTGGCACTGCACCAAAGCCTCTTTCTCTCTCTGTAATTTCTTGCACTAGCCTACTTTTGTTTTCTAAATCCACACAGAGTGTGGTTAATATTTCAAACTTTCTCCTAGATCACAGCCCTTACTGTTTGTTGATCCTCTTACACACCCTGTTCTCATACGTCATACTTGGTTCATTTTCCATTTTATATAAGTGCAGAGCATACATATAAAATACACATTTGGTGCAGTGATTGCTTTTATCAGAAATATAGGAAGCAAGTGATAGATCTGTAAAGAAGATTTTAGGTAATGGTCTTATCTGAAATATATAATCAGTTAAAGGTTTTGAGTAATAGGTAAGAATGATGGGAACTGTCCTTTAAAATGAATAGTCTAAACACTCTGTGAGGCTGAGGGAAGAAGATTGCAAATTGGCTACCATCCGGGTTACCTAGGAATAACCCGTCTCAAAACAAACTAACTCATCAATGGGATATATTTGAGAGCACAGAAACAGACATATGTGACTACAGTGAGCTAATTTTCTACAATGCTGCCAAGCTAATTTAATGAACAAAAACAATTTTACAGAAAAATAATTCTGACCCAAATGCAGAGCCACACAAAAGAAAATTAATCCCAACCCTTACCTTACCAGACTGAAATGACTTGATTTATACAACTAAGCAGAAACATTAAAATCACACACTTTCTGGAAAAGCTATGGGACAAATCCTTGTGGCCTTGGAGTAGAAAAAGATTGTCTAGATGCAACCCAAATTGCACAAGTCATAAAATAAAACGTGATGAATTAGACTACATATAAACTTAAACTTTTGCTCTGAGGAAGACATTGAAAAATAAAGAGAAACTGTAAAGTACATACTAGATAAAGGACAAGTGTCCAACATACATAAAGGGCACTTAGTCCAATTAATAAATAGACAAAAACTCAGTAGAATAAATATTTTAGAAGCCACTTAAAATACACGAAGTTCTAATAAATACACACATTTCTTCAAATCATACCTCACCAATAGAATAAACTAAATCCACAGTGACATACCACTGCATATCCATTAGATCAGCTATAATTAAACTACGGACAACATCAAGTACTGGTAAGAATGCAGAACAATTGGAATTTTCATACACAACCTACAATTATACTTGTTCTACACAGAACACTCTAAATTCCATCCAATTAAATTTTATAAAAACACAAACATTTAATTGGGGAATTGTTTGCAAAATGTATTGTGGTGGGACAACATAGGCTCGGGGTCACAGAGGCAAAGAGCATTGCCACACTCAAACTCATGTCATTAACATCTTCCGTAGAGTATGAGAAAAGGAATGCAGCTACAGTGGAAATATTAAAAAGAACAACAACAGAGATAAGCAAATAGAAGGCAAGTAGAATAGAGAAAGTTGACGGAAGTCCATAAAACAGGAATGAGGAAAAGAACAGAGAAAAGAGCACAAAAAAGCGAAAATATATTTGTATTTATGTACACCACACCTAGTGGAGAGAAGCTGAGGTAACAGCTTACTTTCTCTGTCCTCTCACGTTTTCCTTAAAAATCTTAAGCTGCCGTGACCCCATAACTTGTTGAAAATGTTAAGCACTTTCACAGTCATTTCTGTGAAGTTATGGAAAATTGAATTATTTAACTTAGATAATTTTAAGTTGTTTTGAACACAAAACTCAGAGATATGAAAAACATATGAAAGCACATTTTACACTAGAATAAACAGATATGCAAGGATTCAAATATGTAACATAAAATTTCTTGGAAATCATTCCTATATACATGGTCTACTTCCTTATTTGAAGAAAGCTTATGAAATGGTACAAAACATTGGATAATTAAAAAAATTATCCACATTTCTTTCCTATTTTGCTCAGGAATGTTTTAAAGGTGACTTACGTAAATATGACAATACATAGGTACAAACGACATAAAGTATGACTAAAATAAATGTAAGAAATCCCTAGAAGGAAACATACAAGAAAAAAACTTCATAACATTGGACTTGATGAAGACCATTCAGCAAAAAATGCAGGCAGAAAATATGAAATAGATACACAAAATTACATATAAATTAAAAACTGCTATGTTTCAATGGCTATAAACAACAGAGTGAAAAATAGAACCCATAGATTTGGGGAAGATATTTGAAAACCAAGTGTCATATGAATAATTATTGAAAATATCTAGCATATATGAAAGCTTCTATAATGCAAGAGCAAAACAAAAACTTGGTCAGCTCTCTATATTATATCAGGTCATGTCCACAGTGAGCATCTCTCTAAGTTCCACCTCCTACCAGCACATGCTGTGATCATAATCCAGTAATCTTTCACACATATGAAACTCTTGGGGAATATTTCATGTTTAAACCATAACGGGTAGCCTGAGGCAGTTCTCATGAAGGCCATCCATTATTCTTAAGAGAGGGAAGAAACAACAGGACCAAGCTGGGCTCCACTTCTGCTGCCTCCGCTCTGGGTCCAAGTGGACGCTTGATCCCTATGTAGTCCAGCACCCACCGTCTGCCCCAAGGTGAGAGCCTGGCTGTGCTCTTTGAATTTTGAGCTTCCAAAACTGAGCTAGATATACCTCTTTCCTATCAAGTTAACACACTTCAATTGTTTCTTTATGACAAGCAAAAGTGAATATACTGAACTGTACACTGGGAAGGATTAAGGAACATATTTTGTATTAAATATTATTCCAATTAAAATATTAAATAAAGAAAACAAAGAGAAAATGCCAGCTGAGAAAACAAGATGCATCCATGAGTACACTGGTCAGAACAGCGGCCGACATTTGTTTCTAAATTTTCTAGTCTTTGAGACAAAGAGTTATATGATTTTCACTGTTCACTAAGATAAAAACTGAATGATTAGAAGTGCAATGTTGGTACCAACGAAAGCTTTAACCTTTAGAAGACAATTTTAAAAAACTGGCAAACATTTACCTCCACCATGATTTTTGCAATGAATACAGCAAAGTGTTTATTGCATATGTCTCTTAGTACCTTCTGGGGCATAACGTCAAAGTGAAAGCCAAGGTGATGGGAAAATTTATACTTTGAAATAATGCTTGCAGGGAAAATAGTAGAAATGCGTTTAAAATTCATTGTTACATTAAGAACTTTGCTGTTTGTCTATCGGGTTTTGGTGATGCTCTGAATGGGCAGGTCATGGTGCTTAGGGGAGAGGGGAAAGTGGGCACACTGCTTGTACAAAAAACTTTATAAAGGAAGTAAGATCTAACAAGGAAGAAGATTAGAGATTTAGTTATTTGGAGATGGAAGCAGGTTGAGAGATATGTGAGCAGCTGTGTCACAAGTGAGGACTTAGGAGCTGGAGAGAAGAAAATAAATAGCTTTAAGAATTTTTACTGTGTATGTGTGTACTTTTTTTGACCCACGACTAACTTCAACTTTGCTTTCATTTCAATCCACAGCCCTTACTCACCCGTGCAAAAGCCTTCATGACAGAGCTCACCATGGCTGCAAGGATTGGGATTGAATTTCTTGTGAATGAAACTTTATGTTAAAAGAAAACTTAAATGAGGAGCAAGAAGCCTGGATTCATCTAGGTTATATAAATTAGAAAGGTCACTATCAAAATAAAGGATCCTATTGAAAAGTGGGCAAATGAAATGAAGAGGCAGTTCACTCATGAAGAAATGCAAAAGGCCAACAGATACATGAAAAGATGTTCGACATCCCTAGCCATAATTGAGATACAAATCAAAACAATGCTAAGATACCATCTGACTCCAGAGAGAATGGCCTATATCAACAAGTCAAATAGTAACCAGTGCTGGCAAGGCTGTGGGGAGAAAGGAACCCTCCTGCACTACTGGTGGGAATATAAATTCGTACAACCACTCTGGAAAGCAATATGGAGATCTCTCAAAAGAATGGAAATAAATATTACCTTTGATCCAGTGACACCCCTCCCACAACTATCTCATAGAACTTAAAGTGAAAAACAAAGTGAACTAGGGGGGTAGGATGGGGAGGGAGGGTTGGGTGGGTAGGGGGAGGGACAAAAGGAGAGTGGGAAAGTCCTTGTCACCTTGACAGATACGTAGGTGCACAAAATGCTCAACTTTATTGTAAACCTTAATTTTTTTTTTGCGCTTATGCATATCAATAAAATGGGGGGAAAAGAAAGGTCACTAAAAGAAGCAATAGACAGATTCTGAAATACTTATTTCTGGAAGCAAGTTCAGTATATTACAGAAAAAACTGCAGAACAGATAATACCTTGTGTATTTTTTTTCAAGTAGAGTTTCTAATAAGGAGTTAAAATGAGTTTAGAGTTATATAGTCCCCAACGATGCTGCTATGAAGGCACTCCGTGTTTCTAATTAAGTGCAGCATCAGATAAAGTCAGACAAACATAATCATTTTCCTACTCATGTTGAAGATTCTATCAAGAATGTGGGCCTGAGTAAAAAGCCAGGAAGCAACCCCAAGACAATTGGTCAAAGGTGTAGGTCTGGCCACAGACTACCTGAAGACACTGAGATCCACTCAGTCGTACTGAGAAAAAGAGGGTTAAACATTTCCAATTCTATACTCTTGAGCCCAACAGGAGCTAACCTTAGTCAGGAAAATGTTGAGAATACACCCAATCACATTTCTACCACGACTACAAAAGGCTTAGAAATGCACCTGCAATGTATTTCACAGCCAGAGCTCTCATTTCTGTTATGGCCACCGAGTTAAACAAATTGTTACCAACCTCATGACTCGGTGACTACTGAAGTTGGATTCTTGTACAGGATGACTGGCACTGTAAGTCACAGCAGAATCACATTTAATTTTAGGATAGTTAATTTTTAAATGTAGTGTAAAAACTTCATAATTAGGGCAATTGTCTGTTGAGACCACATTTTTGTTCATTAAAGTCACATTATCTCTATCAAAGAAAAATGCGTATTTTTTTCTGTTTCAAATGCCAAAAGGGTATCAATAGGCAGAAAGATAAAAGAAGGTTTAAAAAAAGAATTCACAATATTAGTTTTAGATTCACAGTTCCTTCATTTGTAATTTGTGCTTTAATAGTATAAGAAAAAATTCCATTATCATGTCAAACTGTAAGTGCAGACTCTGTTGTCCTTAAAGTAATTTTTTAACATCTGGAAAATACAATTCACTTTACTCAATGTTATAATATGTCATTCCTGTATTTCCTACATGCTAATTTATAAATTGTATCTGTTATAAGAAGCTAAAGAATATTTAATACCTGCATTGTTACTTTATAAAATCTGTCACTTTTCAAGAGTAAAATGATAGTTTAACTTTGATTGAGAGACCACGGGGAAATCAAATAAGAAAAAGAACAGAACTAAAGTTATTATAGTTCCTGTAATTTAGTTATTATGACTAATAATAGTATAAGAAAATTATGGCTGGTTGCAGGATAAAAAGATATGAACTCATAAGATATTCATAAATTTAGAGACTCCTGAAGATTTTGAGATGTGTTTATTCTGAAAAGAGAAGTTCTGTTCTTGGTAGTTCCCACACATCAGAAAATAGGCAGGATTTTACACATATCTTTAAGTTTACTTCAATGCAAAGCAAATACTTATATGTAAGAAAAGGAGATTTCTTCTTGGGTCATAGCAAAGGTAAAACTATTGCTGAGTACCATAAATGGAGATATTTAAGAGTACCAAGAAATTCCCAAGGCCTATTTCTGAATACCGTCTTTTTCTCTTTGATTTTTATCTAACTTCATTCTTAATGGTAGGTTTATGTTTCCCAGATTGCTGTCAGAGGTTAGTGGGGCCAAGAACAACTGTTGGTGTTAAAGATTATGAAAAAAATCCCAATGTTTTTAGAATAATTTGCATGTTCTGTACAACTACTAAGAATGTGTTGAATTAAAGTTTGGCACAAAACTTCGGTGTGGTGTCCACCCATGGAGGCATCGTGTCTCTGCCCTGTGGCCATCTCCCTGCCTGCATTCCCACTCCTATGATGCTAACTCTGCCTTGTTTTCCAGTGGTGCATTGCAGAGGCCAAATTTCTAATATTTTATAGCAGTTTCCAAAACCTTAATGAGTTGACTTTGTACTTCAGTAAAATTATTAAAACTGAGCTTGGCTATAGAGGGAATTATAAGCAAGTATGTAGCATTGTTAGAGATTACACGTTTTCTCTTTAGCTGGAGGGTAGGTTTGAACCAGCTTTATGTTTTAATTTCCCTTGAGGGAGTAGGGGAAACTCATTCATTCATTTAAAAAATCCCAAAACAAAGATGATAACATGTTGGTACTCTTATTAATATTCAATTGTCTGAAGTCCCTCACCCTGTTTTAATGGTTAGTGTTGAAATTTCTGGTGGAGTACTTCAGCACCTGATTTTATTTTTCCACTAAAATGCATAGTTATCATTGTTTGTTTAAAAATATATGCTCAAAAGTCACTTTATTTCCACGTGAATTATTCTCATTGGGTTTATAAATCTCTGCCTGCATTCTGGCTGACTTGATTGATGTTTGTTATTTTATTAAGGAGGCAAATTTGCAAGATCTCTTGGTAAAGTTCTTTCCATAGCAGCTGCTCAAATTAGATTTATTTTGTGATTCAAAGCAAATGAAATAGTAATTAATAGAAATCAAGGATACACCATTCATCCCTCTGGTTTGTTCCTTCAGAACTCCAGATTTTCTATTTTTTTGAGACTAAAGTATTAAGGTTTTATGATTCTTTCAAATAATCTTCTTAAAGATATATTAGTTCAGTGCTATAATCAGAATTATTTGAATACTATGGATATAACTATTTACTATCATTGGACAACAAACAAAAAATTTATATTACAAATAAGAAAATTCTCTTCAAAGTGGGTTAAGTATATGAACTCATATACTGTATTATCTGTAAATTTCTATATTTTTGAAAAGATGGCTTATTGGTAAAAAAAAATGAAGATTTCATTGCATAAGAAAAAGAAGTACATTTATGGGTGTAATTTACTCCCCAATATCAACTTTGAGATAGTCAGTAAAAGAGAGAAAAAGCTTGTTTGTTTTTTGATAAACTTTCAGAGGATTTTCTGTATAATTAGCAGTGATTTTTAACTATTTGCATTTCTTTGAACATTCTTTCTTCTTTAGGGGAGGCATGTTAAGTGGAATTTTTTGAATTTTCAAAATAGACTTTTGATGCATTTTATCATTGTTTTGCTAAAACAGAAAAAAATAATAAGAGGAAAAATGTGGACAATCTTACACTGCAATGCTTTCCCCGTGTTCTCTTAAAATTCAAATGTGCTTTTCTAACAAATATATTCAATTGTGCTTTTATTAGTGATATTGCATATGGTTCTTTATTTTTGTGTAAATTATACTTACAATATTTAGGTAAAGCTATTCTTTCTCTATGCTCTTTCATGCCACATTTTTTGGTAAGATAAAACTATTTTCAGAGAAAGTCCTACAAATATATGTTCTCTCAGCAAAATAACACAACAGGAAATCTTCTATACGTATCTATCCACTGCAATAATAATTTTTGGGTCATTCATATACAGAAAGGGAATCTCTGTGAACTTTAGGATTCAGATAAGAATTTGTGAATGGCCAGCAAAGTTTGAGATCTCTGAAAGCCTTTTGGAAAGGCAATCCGCACTCACATGACTGACCCCCCCCAATTTGGTTTTGGCTGCAGGTCCTGAAATGGCCCAGTGTCTCTGCAGGTCAGCTACAGCTCTGTTGGACATTTGTCCTACTACCGAAGTCACCTGCCAAGACATACAAGCTAATGCCTGTAAGGAAAGGCAGACTCATACACCTTGGTCCTGACTGGAACCTTTAATTACCCTATAATTTGGTTAATTTTTCTCTGAGATCAGCTCTGTTTGCACTAGGATTTAGAAGGATCTTAGTGCCCACCTGAGTTCTAGGGGCAGGCCTACCAAACTCAGTACTACACCAGACCCTAAAACAGTTCTGAATTTAGGCGCCATCAGAGGTAAGCTCTTCCCATCTAGGGACTATGGGATGCACAGCTATCCACACCTTGATAGGCCACCATTGACAGAGGCCTCACAGCAGATCAGAAAAGGCCTGAAACTGACCTCCAGTTCCCCCTAGCAGAAAGTTGACAGCACTTATCCTACACAGAAACCTGGAAGGAGACACAGGTATCAGTGCCCCTTGGGGCAAACTTGCTTGCTTTCAATCTGTCATGAATTAGAAAGGTCCTACCTTTCACCTTAGTCATTCTCAGTTGTGATAAGAGAGAGCAGGTCTGTTCAGAGACCGGCTAAGAGGCACACTTAACCTTGAGCCCTTGATACAGGCCTGAACACTTGGTTTTGGCCAAAGACAATAGGGGCAGTGCTACATGCTCAAAGATTCACACAGAGATCAAGACGCATTCCAGAGAACCCAGAGAAAGCCACACCCATCCATGAACTTAATCATCTTCGGACCCTGAAGTGAAACCTTATCTCAAGGCCAGCCTTACAGACCAAGATCCTAGGAACAGTCCAGTTCACCTGAAGACCAGGTAAGATCCATATTCACTACAGTACGCGGTAACAGACCCGCCAATGGTTCTACCGTAGGCACAGGAGCACCCATGTGACCCAGCCTCAGTCCTATGTGATCATGGTCCTGACAGGAATTCCATCAGGCCAGGGCCTACAAGAGAAGCTTTAATATCCAGACAAGTCTATAAAGATTGAAAAAAGAGTTTCTCCATCAAAAACACTGATACCAGTATAAGTCTATAAAGATAATGAAAAAAAAAAAAAACCCAGGCAAATATAGAAGAAATGGATAAGGCTGCAACAATTGAGCCCCCGAAAATCACAATCTATAAATTACCTGGAAGACAGCTCAGAGTAATCATTTCAAAGTTCAATGGAACAAAAGATAGTATGCCTAGGCACTAAATTAATTAGGGAAACCAGACATGGAAAAAATGAGTAGTATAAAAAAAAAGGAACTATGTAAAATAACTAAGCCAAAATCCCACAGCTGAGAAATACAATGACAAAACTGAAAAATTCAATACAGGGCATCAGCTGCAGACTCAAATATGCAGAAAAACAATTAGCAACTTAAAGATAGGCCATTTGAGATTATCCAAATAGAGGAATAAACTGAGAAAAAAAAAGAGAATGAAAATGAGTTCATAAGCATCCTATAGTCACCACCAAGCATGTGACTGTACGAGTAACTTTATGGAAGAAAGTTACAGATAGGTGATTTAAAGAAAATACTGTCTGGAAACTTCCCATTCTTGGAAAGGGTATGGAAATCCTGATTTAGGAACTCTGATCCCAATTTATGAACTCCTGGGGAAGCAAGACCAACCAAGAGCTATCCCTGGAATCACATTGTAATCAAATTACTAGAGGTTCCAAAGGGGAAACAGAGCCTTTGAAGCCCTATGTGGTAGTGACCACACCCAACAATGTCTTTGTTAGACTGTCACAAGACATACCAGTGGAAACTTTTCAACCTGCTGGGGGTAGGGGATGGTACACTCAAAAAACTGAAAGGAAAAAAACTGATAATTGGCAAATATATCCTCCAAAATGTAGGAGAAAGAAAGACTTTCCTAGACAATTAACATAGACAAAGTTCATTGCCATAGACCTGCTTCAAAAGAAATGCTAAAAGATGTTCTTTAAGCAAAAACAAAAAAGATGCTAATTACTAAAATGAAACCACATAAAAGTAAATGCTTACTGCTAGTTATAAATATTCAGAATACCCAAATACCCCAGTATGCTATATAAATTAGTTCTATCTGTAGTCTAGAGGTAAAAAGAAAAATATCAAAAATAACAAAACTATAATTTGTTGAAGAGACATGATCCAACAATGTAAATTGTGATTTAAAACTAAAAATTGGATGGGGAGGAGAGTGAACATGTAGAGTTGGTACATATTATCAAATTTAAGTTATTATCAGTTTGAAATAGGGCCTTAGAAATGCAAGACATTCTATGTAATCTCCACAGTAGACATGCAGTAAGAATTTTAGTAGGAACACAAAATAAAATTAGAAAAGATTCAAAGCATACCGCCAGAAGAAACCACTGCAACACAGAGAAATACGGTAAGAGACAGAAGGGAATGAAAGATCAACACAACAGCGAGAAAGCCAATAATAAAATGGCAGCAGTAAGTCCCTATTGAGCAGTAATTACCTTCAACTTTAGCATCTTAACCTACCCTATCAAAGACACACAGCAATTGGGTGAGTTAAAATAAAAACCACCCAATTACAGGCAGTATACCCTAGAAGATTTTGTGCTGAGAGTCAAATCCAGGGCCTCACATACGAGAGGCAGTCACAGCTCTAAAGGCATGTAGAGTGAGCGTGGAGATCGGAAAACCATGAGTGAGCAAAAGCTAAGAGAGCAGGGTAGCGACATTTGTATTAGACAAAATAGACTCTAAATAAAAAAATGGCAAACCAGATACAGATGGTCACTGTAAAGTGATGAAGGGAGCAGTGCATCAGAGGACAGCACAATGTCCTATGCACCAGGCCCTGGAGCATCCGAATATGCACAGAAAATATTAACAGGTGTGAGGTGGAAGCAGAAAGCAATACAGTAATGGTGGGGGACACTTCCAACAATGGAGGTATTATCCAGCCAGAAAATCAATGCAGGAACGTCGAATTTGAACTACTTGCGGCCTTTAGACCAGGCAGAGCTAGCAGGCATACACAGAACTTCCCTCCAAGAGCAGAAGAAATATCTTTTTAAAGTACATGTGAAACATTCTCTAGGGTAGACAGAATAGTGTCATAAGCAGATTTTCACGAAATTAAGAAGAGTGAATCACTGTGTCTTTTTCAACCAACAGGTAGAAATTAGAGAAATTCACAAATATGTGAAAATCTAACATCTTGAGTGGAAGAAGAGCTTAAAAGGAAACTTTTTAAAAGATAAATGAAAATGGAAACACAACACACCAGAAGTTTGTATGGTAGCAAATGTAAATTTTAAGACAACAGTTTATAGCAACTGAACACCTACATTAAAAATGAGGATATCCAATACGTGATCTACTCTAATACCTCGAGGAACTGCAAAAGGAGTAAACTGAGCTTAAAATTAATTTGGAAGGAGAGAAATAACAAAGGACAAACCAGGAATAAATATTAGGTTTAAATAAATATTAGGAAGTCAAAGAGAACAACAATAAATCTGTTAATAATTTTTTTTAGAAAGATAAAACTAACCAGACTTTGGATAGATTAAAAAAAATGAGTCAGGAGGATTACAAGTTTGATTCCCATCTAGGCAGTTAGCAAGACTTTGTTTCAAATAAAAAATAAACAATGTAGGGTGGGTAGCTCAGAGATACAGTGCCCTCGGACTCTCTTCCGAGTGCTGCAAAGAAAAAAGAAAAAAAAAAAAAGAAGGAAGAACAGAACTCAAACCTGGGTTTTCTATAAAATCTGAGCAAATTCAGAAAATTGCTTTGTTAAGTGTGATCTACCACAAAAATACCATCTTACAAATTTCTATTTATGTAAATCAAAATGAGATTTTCCTCTTTACATTAGACTAATTTCTAATTAATCATTTGACAATATTTTTTCTCATGTGCTAAAGAAAAAAATTACTTTCCTTGGTTAAATCAAGCAACTTAACTTATATCAAGCAAAGTATAAGTAAACATCCCCTTTCGTATAGATCCACTTTGCAGAGGTTAGCCTTGATGATTGGACAATTAGGGATACCGGCCTCACAGACTGAATACAGTACCCACTAAGCAAAACGCTGCCTCGGATTAGGACTACTGTATTCAATGCACTTATGTTATGAACTTAAATTTTAAAGTGTATCTATTGTTTATAAATATTTAAAGAGGCTCCATGTGTGAAAAGAGTTGGGCTAGGTACTTTGGCATCTCTTTAATTTAATTATAGTGACTTGTAACGTCATTAAACAGCCTGTAGAAAGAGCAGCAACCTAAGGCCCATGAGCCAAACGTGAGCCTATCTTGGTTCCTGTTTTTGTAAATCATCTTTCACGGGGACACAGAGTACGTGAGCCTTCCCATATCAGTCGTTGCTGTTTCACACAGCGTGGCTTGCAAGGCTGAAAACGTTTGCTATTGGGTCTCTTCTACACAAACTACCTGATTGAGAGAGGAAAGGAGATATGCCATGTTGGGAAAAGTGGGAAGAGGAAAGGAGCTGAGAATCATCAGGAGAAAAAGAGAAAAAAAACCAGACGAAATAATGGATGTATTAAAGCCATGATGCATTCTAGTATTCAGTCGCAATTCAGAGAAGCAGAAGTGAGAATCAAGCATAATACAGACATTTAGATATTTGGACAAAGTCAATGTCAGCGTGCAAAAGCTCAGTTTAGCAATTGAAAGTATTGCTTTCTGTCCGTTCCTGTTACACTCCTGAAGTTTTATTGCGGACACCATTTTGAAGGCATAAGACACCATAAAGTCACAAGCCCGCATCGCGGCTATGGAAGGCAATCAGTACTATTCGAGTTGAATGCATCATACAACATCCAAGCCTCGTGTGATTCATTTTTCTAGAACATGCTGAACTTCACTTCATTTCTGGTAAATTATGTACCTGGTTCAGCACATTTCTGAGAATGAGTTTTTCTTTCAGCACAATACGCTCCAGTAGACTGTATTTTCCATTAATACGAATGGGTTCTCTGCCCTGAAACTGGCTACTACGGCCCTCACCCTGACTTACATCATCCAAATGGAGCATTTTCTTGAAGTAGTTTTGGGAATTTAACCATACTCAGCTTAATTTTCTCTAAGCCCACAGGAATACCTAATGCTATCACGGAAGGGAAATTTACAAGCAGAGCGTTATAAATCAAATACAATGCACAGAAGAATAAGCTTTTGGGAAAAATAATTGGTAATCATTTGCATTTTTGTTTCCAAATCTTTCCATCATAGAGATTGATCTGGTGAAATTTGAAGCAAACATATATATATATATATATATGATACAAGGAGCACCTGTAACATAGAGGCTTAGTTTTGGGGTTACTAGTAGCTGAGGCTGTTGAGTCTGGCCACACAAGGCCCAGGAAGCAGTTTGCTGCTTCTTAGTCTGATAATTCTAGCACATGGTAAGCAACAAGAAAATAACACACACACACACACACACACACACACACACACACACACACACACACACCACACACAAATCCACCCTCCACACGATATTTTTCCTCAAACACAGCAAACTGGAATTCCCCTGATGAAACAACACGAGGACTGTGCTTCTTGCTGTTACCATCCCCCTCATCACTGTCTGCGGTCTCAGACATCTATGCCCTCTGTGTTCAAGATAGCTGTGGTCCAAAAATACTACATGGAAAATTCCAGAAATAAGCAAAAAACCCTAAGATTTAAGCTGTCATTTCAAGCATCGTGATGAAATCTTGGGTACTCTGACTCTGTCCTGACCAGGATGTGAATCACTCCTTTTCTCTGCTAACCACACGGCACTCATTATCTATCCCTTAGTCACCTAGTGGCTGCCTTGATTATCACAAGGACTATCGAGATACTGGGGCACTTACACTCAAATGACCCACGGTGTACTTACAGTTTTATTACTAGTTACAGTTGTTTTATAGGCTTTACATTGGCCTTGCTTGCTTTATTCTATGCCTGTCTTGTCTTTCTGATTTTTATAATATTACTTAAACGTACTCATATCTCCCTTTGTTCCTCTCTCCTTCTCTCTTTCACACACATGTGGGAGTTACACATTCAATTCTTTTGACTTTTAAGCCTATTCGCTTGTTTTACACACATTCTTTAAAGTCCTACTGAATGTATCATCTCAAACTCCCAGAGTTAATCACTATCATGGCAGGTGTCCTAAGGTAGGTGTTTTTATTTTAGCTTTGCATACATATGTTGTTTCATTTCTTCATACTTCTTCCCTGTATGTCAGTAAATATTATATTTACTTTTTTTCATGATAAGTAAATTTTATATTTCTTTTAGGGTCTATCTGGAGTGAACTTTCTCAGAATTTTATTCTCTCCAAAAATACTTAACTGGGTGAATAATATATGTTACTTTTTAGCCCTCACATGATACTATTCTATTGTCTTCTAGATTTCTTTCTTTCTGATAAGAAATATGGTATCATGTTCTTTTTTTTTTTTTAGACACAGGATTTTGCTTTGTAGTCTTCCATAGTGAGTTCAGGACCAGCCTGGACTACAGAGTGAGACCCAAAGAAAAGAGAGCCCAGGATGGCCTTGAACTCATGGCTATACTCCTGCCTCAGCCTCCTAACTGCTGGGATGAAAGGCATAACATATGGTACTGTCTTATTTAGAGGTAATTTTCTCCATATCGCTCCTGTTTGTTTACCTTGCTGCTTACTCTACACTTTTAGGTCTGTTGTATTTGTTATCTTTCTTATCACAGAGTCAAACTACCTGACATTTGCTACCTAAAATCAGTGTGGTTTCTTTGGGCTCACGGTTTCTGAGGTTTCAGTGCATGATTGGCTGGCTCCACGGCAGGAGCATCTTGGGAACTGGGCATGTGCAGTGTACTAAGTACTTGCTCCATAGTGCCTGGGCCTCTTTCTCTAGCACCCTCTGTCTTGAACTTTAACAGATGAGTCCATTGATAGATATGGTCTCCATTAACCTCTCCAGGAGAGCCCTAAATCTGCCATACTGGCTATCAAGATTAACTGGAACATTTGGGACTATCAGGAAAGCATAAACCTTCCTAAATACAGGGTTTTCAGGTTTTCATCAAATCTATAAAATCATACCATTTTTTTCTGTCAACTTATTCCTCACTTTCTTTCATTCATCTATCACACTACATATGTCTAAGCAGACACATTCTACAATTTTTAACTTTTCTACTTCCTCTATACATGCATCTTCTTCAGCTCATGAGGCATTTCATTTGATACTTATGTAACCTTTGTATTTCTAAACATATATTTTATAAAAATCTTCTTTATTGACTTGTCAACATGGAAATCAAGTAACTTATCTTTTACATTTATAACCCCTCTACTTCCTCTTTTTATGTTTTTCTAATATAATTATGTAATAATTTTGGCCATTTATAACCAAGAACTCAAAGAATAAAATGTTTGGCAACGTTGTAGCAAAGAAAATAACATGTCTACATTATAGGGGAATTGTATACTAGCAAAATCACTATGGACATCATTAGTGTGATCTCTCAAAAACTGAAAGTTTAAATTCCATTTGACTCAAGGATAGTTCTTCCGGATACCTTTCCAAAAAAGTTAAATACATTATATTACAGTGATGCATGCACCCCACGTTTATAGCAGCACAATTCGTCCACTCTTTTCATCTCCTGTTTCCATCTTAATGTCATCAAATAATGGTCTCTGTTTTTATTAGAAACCATAATATTTTCTAACTCAATAAAATTAAGTTTAAATTTCCATGAGATACAAGAAACATTACTGTTGAGTGAAAAATTAATAAACACATACTAATCCCTTAATTAAGGTAAAGCCCCCATGATTTAGCAACTTCTCTAAGCCTTGCCTTTGAAAGTTGGCTGCATTGGGACCAAGGCCTCAATACATGCAGTCTTTGGGCATCACTTTCTCTTTGAACCATAACACATGGCATGCTCTCTCTGCTCTCTCTCTCTCTCTCTCTGACTCTCTCTCTCTCCTCTCCTTCTCTCTCCCCTATTCTTCCTCCCACAATATTTTCTCAAATATCTTTTAATATCTGGACATTGGATCATGTTATGAATCAGGTACCTAATATCTGATTATAAATTTCATATGAGTGCTTGGGCTACTTAACAAGTGGCTTTCATTGCAGGGTTCTTAGGTTAAACTTTTTTGGGGTGGGGGGATTATTCTTGGCATATGAAACAATATTCTCTGTTCTACTGGCCTAAAAAATCATGCCACAACTTGTTTCATAACATCTAGATCATTCCAGAAGTAATGGTACTAAGGGGGAAAAGAAGAATCTATTCAGCACGACGATGATTGTCCCACAGCGACTGTCACTTTCACAGAGATTGTGTCTGTCAGGAGTTATCTATCACTGGATGGGAAACAATACTTCATATTTTGTGAATTCCTAGATCACGCAGATAATAGACATTTGAGGTCATAAGTGGAAAGCAGTGCCAAACTGTAACCAGATTTCTCACGGGAATTTTTTTTATGACACAGAATTCAAGCCCAGAAGAAAGCCAAGCTTCCTGGTCATTCATCTCTTTGTCTATGATGTAGTGTTTTAACAGGTTTTTATGCTTGTCCTTGTTTATTAAAGGAGGGTTGCTGATTTGAACACCCAGGGCGCTCTTGATCTTGGCTTGAGTGGACATTGACATATGTGCCACAAGCTTGTCTGGATGGGCCAGTCCTTTAGGACAGCCACACTGTCACCAGTCAATTCTCTGGTGAGCTGCTCAGTTTGTGGCTCCTTGTTTTCATTGTAATTGCTATAGATTTCCCTTCCCATTAGCATACCTCAGCGCTGATACATCTACCTATTTTTACCTAGAATTTCTATGTTTCATATTAGAAATGGTTTCAGTGCACCTTGTCTGCAACAATGTTAATCTTTAACTATTTTTTTTTTCATCTTTGCAATACTGGATTTTATCGACAAGAAAACTGAAGGTCATGGAAGGTGCTGAGTAACCCAAGGGCAGGCGATACATGGCCGAGCCGTGGCTAGCTCATTTCCAGGCCTGTGTTCTCCCCAGTACTCTGTGTGTCAGCACAGCTTTTCAGAACTTTAAGAACGATTCTAATTTTACCATAAACTAACACATATAAGCACGTGTCAATATCTAGGATTGCATCTTCAGAAATAAGAATCAAGTGCAAAGCTGTGCATAGTAGTACGTGTGTATCATCCCAGAACTCTGGAAGCTGAGGGCAGAGGGCTGCTGTGAATTCAAGGCCAGCTTGGGTTACAGATAGTGAATTCAGGACCAGTTTGGACTACAGAGTGAGATTCTGTGTCAAGAAGGAGGAGGAGGAGGAGGAGGAGGAGGGGGAGGGGGAGGAGAGAAAAGAATCAAATACATAGAAATTCATAAATCCCTTATGTCCCATGTTCCACTGTTCAGGGATTCCCATGACCTATTGTAGTAACATCTTGCTATTAGAGTTTTCATTAGATCTCTGGGCTCATCACCACTGCTAGGTCAAGACTTTCATGTACTTGCCAGAAAATACAGTCATTTAAAAAAAATGACAAAAACACCAAACAGCTGACAAATGCAACCAGCTGTGATACATGAATTTGCATGATCTAACTAAAGATTGGTTAGATACCGAAAAGTAAGTCAACAGATTAATCTCACTACCTTATTTTTCACAGACAATTGAAACAAAAAAGCGCTTACAATGTCGTAAAAGCCCAAGAGAACATTTTATTTAATAAAATGAAGAAGGACTTTGAAACAATGAACTTGCACACCACATCTCTGTAGTTTTCCTAGTCTTTGGAAAACATTAAATGAATCCTGTGTTTATTCCTCAAAGTTTATGTGGACACTCTACTGAGCACCTACTACTCAGGAAGCTCCCAGATATACACAGAAAATCAATTTAATTAAATGGCAGTTTGAAATATACAAAGTGGTTTTCTCCTCTTAGTATGTACAGATTCCACATCATTAGTTTAAAATAAGCTTTAAAGTAGTGAGCTTCTTTTTACTGTATTTAATATTGTCAAGGAAGCTTCAAAGTAAAACAGATTAAAATTAAAATGTTCTTTTTGTAGACGTGAAGGGAATTTTCTCCTTATCCTAATAATGTCCATACTACTCAGGGAATTCAGGTATCTTTGGACATAGTGGTGAATGAACCAAATTCTGTCCAAAGGCGATGGGAATCTAAAAATCACATTCTACATTTCCATCAGGATATAATAAAAGCTTATTCTATCTAGAAGACCCATTGATGTGGAATGCCCAGTAGCTATAAGATCTGGGTTCTATCATATCTTTAAAGTCCTTTAATAATATTTTGACTTTGATTTCTTTTAAAATTTGAAAATCAACATATAAACGAGCATATAATGATGCGTCCAGACCAGGTCACAATTGTCTCTACACTAAAATAATCATAAAAAATAATTTTATTGTTGATTTTAGAGGAAGTGTCCCACCAAGACAGAAGTATTAATATTCATGAAAAGCATAATTCTGCCTTGGTGACTAGAGATGATGCTTCCACCACAGTCTGAACAGTTTAGGATTAAGAAGAGTAGATCTTGGCTATATATTTAGGAAAGAGGACACTTCCCGTGTCATTGTTGACATCAGAGTATTTAATAGCACACACTAAAATAACTGTACAGATGCAAACTATTATTTTAAAAAATTACTTCTCAGGTTATTTCAAGGACGTAATTGAGGAGAGAGGCTGAAAATGCTGCCTCGAATGGAACATTGCCTGCCGTGAGGCTGTGTGAGCTGTTGCTTGGTCCTAAGGCTTGATGGAACTGTCTGGTCTTGCAATCTCAAAAGTACATTTTCCTCAAAGTGCATTTTCAGGCATTAAAAATGATTGATGGTGTCTTTCACCAGCACTATGATTCACTTTCATTTGAACAATGCTTATATATGTGATAAACAATTTCAGTGTTCTGTTGAAGATAATACTGATGAGTCCAGAACTTTTAAGAAAAATAAGCCTGCTTTCTGAAGATTATTAAAAGCAAGTATGAACCCACTATCTGCATCTAACCTCTTCTTCAAGAAAAACAACAATGTAAATCCCAGGAGAAAAACACCAATGTGTTCCTCCGTAGAAAAGTGATCGCTTTCCCCCAAGACAAAATTAACCTTCTGGGGGCTGGGGGAATGGCTCAGTGGTTAAAATGCTTGCCTAGCGGGCCCTATATCAAGTGGTAAGTACCCGAGTTCAATTCCCCAGCACCACATAAGCCAGGTTTGCTGGCGCACGCCTGTAATCCCAGCACTCGGGAGGCTGAGGCAGGAGGATTGCCAAAGCCAACCTGGGCTTCATAGTGAGTTCAGGACTAGCCTGGATTACAGAATGAGACCATGTCAAAAAAAAAAAAAGTGCACAAAATAAACCTGCTATAGAACTCACAGACCACGTGCCATTTTATTATAAACTGATGCAATTATTACATTCCAATACCTAAAAGTTACTAGTTTTACTCTTCTGTTGGCATATGAAGATCATCTCTCAGAAGATGTGAAGTTTTTCTTTGGCTGCTAGAAGTTTCCTGTGCCTAGGGGGTTTCACGTGGCGCTGGCCCCTCAGTCAAATCGTAATGCTTGTGCTGCATGCAAGCATCCTCACTAAAATTGCACATGACAAATTTAGAAT
Source organism: Ctenodactylus gundi (assembly GCA_004027205.1). Classification (NCBI taxonomy): domain Eukaryota; kingdom Metazoa; phylum Chordata; class Mammalia; order Rodentia; family Ctenodactylidae; genus Ctenodactylus; species Ctenodactylus gundi. The sequence goes on along the minus strand of PVKB01003848.1, from coordinate 20,219 downwards.
ATTTAATTTTCTGTTGGGCACTTTTTACACATGATCACCCTGAGCGCAGAGAGGAAACGGCAGTAAGCGACCTCAGCCTCTAGAGTCTCTGCTTCCTTAGCAAGGCTTGGCTAAGCAGAGTACCTGAACCATTTTTTTTTTTAAATGTGTCTTCTGGAAAAACAGAACATGTATCATGTGACACTGCCACCTGGCTCAATAAAGTTTTGTCCATTCTGCCCAGGTTTATTTTTTTCTATGACATAAACTTCATCTTATGAAGGATTTTAGAACTGATCCTGAAGAAATACTTGAGCAGCAGCAGCAAAAAATTAAATTAAATTAAATTAAAAAGCTTTGAAATTTTCTTTCCCTATTAATGCAATTTTTCCTTTTTTTAGTTGCAAAGGAAAAGGAGAAAAACAGAAAGGAAGCGCTCTTGGAACTTGGGCCAGTGCTGCGTAAGTATTGCAGTGATTATTTCAAGTGTTTAGTATCAGGATTTTTAAAGGTATGTGTTCAGATTGAGATCGTTTGCATCTTTATAAATATAAGATGCTCATTTTAAATAGCGACAGTCCTTACTTCTCGGGCTGATATCTGTGTGTGTCTTAACTGCCAGTTGTATTTGCAGGGAACACAGAGATCAGGAGAGGAGGTCCAGTCACAAGATGAAATTCTCAGAAATTTCTTTTGGGCCCATACTCGCAGATTTCAAGCTTCTGCTTTGGGCTTCCTCTTTCTAACCGCCATCGTGTGTTCCCATTTTGAACTGTAACTTAAAAGCAGATTCAAGTTCTCCACTGACAAAGGTAAATGGAAAAAAAAAAAAAAAAGAAAACACTAAAACCTAAACCCGAGTGTTCGGTGTTCCGGCATTATACTTGGACTCTGGGCTTCTTGACAAAGGGATTATTTTTTATCTTGCTTCTGGGCGCTTCCTTGTGATAGTGGAGTTCTGATTTGGTGACTGAAATAGCATAGGGAAAATTTAATGAACAAAAATTCTGCTTTAGATCAATTTTTTAAAAAGCTAGTCGATGGTTGGATACAAAATACCTTATACATAAAAAAACCACACACACACACACACACACACACACACACACACAGCAGTGTGAATGACCACAGATATTTTGACGAGGCCAAGGGTGAGGTTCATGGACCCCAGGGGTAAACCAAGGCTGCTTTGGAGAAGATCATTGTCATCACAGGCTTCACTGTGTGCATAACCGCAGCTTACTACCAAAGATCTCCCTGAACAAAAGAAGAGCACACGCTTTCTTATTTATTCATTTATTTTCATCGTTGATGAGCATGGGTAAGTCAGAATGGTGAGATTCATGTTGGTAAAGCGCCACCTGCATTTAGCACACCTTAACCTTCTGTCCCATCACCTGCCTGTCACTATATTACTCTTTTTTTCTCTCCTACCCTGAAGCCTTGAACAACAAAAATAGCCCCATAAATTAGGAGATGTTTAAAATAGTGTTTCACTCAGTGAACATGGCGGGTGGTGAAAGGTTGTACTGAAATCAAAAGACATATATTTAGTTTCTGATAATCAATTAAAACTAGAACTATATGAGAAACCCTTGGCATAACAGGGTATTCCTGTAGAAATTTCTGTTTGTTGTAGGGTAGTTGATGATACATCTATTTGATGTTTATTGCTATATAAAGTTTAAAATTTGATGTAAAAGCACAACTTTAAAAAGTGTTGTACTTTCATGCTTTCTCTCTCTCTCTCTCTCTCTCTCTTTCTCTCTCTCTCTCTCTCTCTCTCTCTCTCTCTCTCTCTCGACAGGGCCTTCAACGCTCTGTAGTCTAGGCTAGTCCTGAACTCACTATGTAGCCAGTGCCAGACTTGAAGTCTCAGCAATCCTCCTGTCTCAGCCTCCCAAAAGCTGAGAATACATTTGTGTGCCACAATGCATGGTTAAAAGAAAAGCAATGCTTTGCAGAAAGCTCACTCTGGAAAGGCCTATGTTAGAAAGAATGTATATGTAATTCCTAACACAGTACACTAAATATTTCCAATTAAAATATAATAATTGAATTATGCTAGTTACTTGATGTGAATATATGGCTGACCTAATATTAATGTTTTTATATCATTCTGTATTATGTAAACAACTAGAATTTGAGGTTTAGTTTTTGAATACATTTCAAACATTTAAATTTCACCAACTTCTCTGTGAGATTAGCAATAAATTAGTGAATTTTATTCTGTAAATCTGCTGGATTCTAAATTGAGTTTATGAATATTAGCTTATGTAAAAACCAGCCCCAGAAAGTAACTAATAAGGATGTAGAAACTATATACTCTCACAATTACTTCCAGACACAGAGATAAAATAGTTAAGGAACAATTAATGAAAAAAATACTGTTTTGTAATAAATCAGTAAGATTATAGATGAGACTGAGACCAGCACAGATTAGTAAGTGTTTTAAGAAAGCGCAGGAGGCAGAGGCAGGATGAGGCACAGAAAATCCAGACCATGTGACAAGTGAGGTCTCTCTAGAGGGGACAGGACCTCAGCAGGGACATATGGGTAGGAAGCCCAACTGGAGGGTCAGGTGCTGAGTCTCGCTTATGCCAAGTCACAAAACAAGGCAAGATGAAAGCATGACTATGGCTTGGGACAATCCTTTAAAGGCAAAACCAAATTTATGAGAAAAGAACTTAAGGGCCACCATTCTCAAAAATCCCTTTCCCTTAATATTGCCTGATGAGAGATATTTGCGAAAGGTAGAATTCACGGTCATTTGGAGGGTGGGAGAAGTGAAGCTTTATTTTCCATAAGCACGTGTTAGCTAACCTGTGACTCATGGTGACTTCCTGGTGAGCTCCGGGGCCCACCCATTTTCCTTACACGTGCTGTGGCACTTGTGGGCGCACCTAAGAAATTCTTGAGAATTGCAGCAGCTTCTGAAAAACCTCTGAGAAAGACCACTCGGGTGCCTCAGGCTGAGGGAAGCAATTTTCACGAAAGTTTTGTAGATCTTTAGACTTTTAAATCTTCCAAAGTCAATATTAGCTTCCAATTTTTATATGAAATAATTTGTACTTGAAATATATACCAGGAAATATATTTCTCTTTTTCTGACTAGACTCTGAATTGCTGTTGTTTTCTTGTGCTTTTTTATTATACGTCTGATTATCTTTTAATGTTGGTCATTCTGTTAGGCACAATGCTGCTCAAAAATAGTTTGGGGCAACTTGAGAATTTAGGTACCTGATGCCACTGGAAATACATATTTTTTTTAAAAAGTCAGTTCTGTACAAATGTGCCTGAGGCACGCCTTCTGTTCACATTGAATCCTTGGGTTCAGACCTGAAAGGCCACTAAGAGCAAAGACAGCTTGCAAACTTCTGATAGGCAGGTGGACTTTAAAAAATGATGATTGGGTTTGCCAAATGCCCTGGGCACTCTGCTAAAGTTAAGTGGTCAAGAGTGTCACTAGCGGAGCTGTATACTTATGATTGGTTCTACGTAATCTGATGATGTACCTATGTCACATTTCCTGTAACCACCCCTTCTCCTATCTCATAAAACCCTGCCCAGTCTTTGTTCTGGGTTCTCTGCGTGATCCACTGTGTTGGTGACGTCTGAGCGCCTGAGCTTAAGCCCAAACAAACAAAGGCTTCTTGTTTTTATATACGTGCCTCGGTCTCCCAGTGGTCTTTGGGGTCCCTGCAATCAGGGCATTACAACACCTACCAGCCCAGGTTCTAGCACCTGGATGCACAAAGGATTTTCTCCTGGAGCTGCTATTATCTCTAAACTTATAGAGATGAGTTCAACCCAAACTGAGATCATTACTCTTTGTTGTCACGGAGGCTTCCGTGTCTTACTGCCTGCTATGATTACAGCCATTTCCCTAGAATGCCGCTTTGATTCTGGAGAAATACAATCAGCAATAAGGTGCAAAAAAAAAAAAAGGTTGAGGGGGATTGGGGTGTGCAAATCAGTCTTTTGGCTTCTTCAAAAAGCAAAACTCTTGTAGTAGAGGAATGGCCACCATGATGTTGCTTTAGTAGAGACTTTGGATTTTGGAATAAAGACCTGGTGGAGATCGAGTTTGGCAGCTGTCTCGCTTGATGCCAGCAGGGCCACAACGCAAGTCTTTCAGAGATTGCCTGCCTTTTTCAAGTACAGCTCTATTCTTGTAAAGAGTATGTGTTGTTGTTGAGTGTGTGTGTGTGTGTGTGTGTGTGTGTGTGTGTGTGTGTGAGCATCTTTGTGTGTCATTTTTCCTGTACTGATGAGATGAGACATATTAAAATGCTAACCAGATGCTATTTTCTCCCTTAGGTTAAAATATAGTTCAACTGCTTATGCTACATTTTCTCATGTCTATCTTTGGTATTTATGAGTAAATGCACTGGTATTTTAATGTAGATATGTTAGATTTGCAAAACTCAGAATGATTTGTAATCAAGAAGGTCATGACATAATTCATTCTCTAGATAATTACATATTTATATAAAATTCTCACAGCAATTGAGGCTGCAAACTGAAAGCACTATTTTTTCCCCTAAAAATCAAGTGAGGTAGGATTTTTCTAAAGGTCATCATCAAGATATTTCCAAAATTATTTTCCATTCATTTTATTTTTTCCTTACAATCCAAAAGTAGTTAAAATTTACTGTTCACATATAGAAAAGAAAAAAATAGGGGCTAGTAGAATGGCACGGTGGTTAAAGTGCTTGCCTAGCAAGTGCAAGGCCTTGAATTCAATTCCCCAGCACCATGTAAGCCGGGTGTGTTGGCACACACCTGTATCCCAGAGCCCACTGAAGCAGGAGATTGCTGTCTCTGTCATCACTATGACTCAATATTCGACTTTAGGGTGGAAAGATTTATTTTAACTTACAGTTACAAAAAGTCATAGGCCAGTCACAGGTGGGTGGCTGGAAAATGGTAGAATCCCATGGCAGGGCCACAGCTAGAGCATGTACTCTGGAGACAAAGACCCTCATGGCAGCAAGGCAGAATTGAGACCAGTCTAGGAGGAAGGATGGACCTGCACAAGCTCCTCCAAGTCAAGCCCTAAACACTCGCCCCTTCCAGCCAGGCCCCACCTCCCAAGTCACAGTGTCCATAGGTACATGAAGCTTTTGGTGGACACTCCAGACCCAAACCACAAAAGTTGCCATGAGTCCAAGGCTGGCCTGGGCTACATAATGATTTCAAGATCAGCCTGGGCTACAGAATGAGACTTTGTCTCAATAAACAAACAAACAAAAAGCCATAAATAAAGCTCACCTGTTTTCTTGTGTCTAATGTTACCGTGTTTTAAAAATATTTGATTTGATTCCTTCACGTTAGTTTATTCAAAGAAGAGCAAATTCAAGTTCAAGGGTCTATTATCCTAGTTTGAGGCCGGTTGCTTAGTAATTGCGTGACAATTATGTTATGATTGTGTGACAAGCATTTTAAGCTGTTAGTACCTTACTTTATCTGTAAAGTGGGAATAAAATCAAGGTGTCGGCAAGGTTCTGCTCTTTCTAGAGGCTCTTGATTCTTTCTTTTTCTTTCTTTTGTTTTTTATTTTGCCTTTTCACTTTCTAGAGGCAGCCTTTCTTTCTTAGCAAATGTCCCTTCTTTTATTATTTTTAAGTGACTCACACTAGTTTCTGATTCTTTTATCATATGTTCTTTTACTGACTGGGACTTCTTCTTTCCCTGTGACACTGACTTTGTAATTTCATTGGGTTCACAAAATAATATAGGAACATCTTCCCATCTCAAAATTCTTAATCTGTAAAATCCCCTTTGCCCTTGAGGCAACATATTGAAAGGTCACTGGGATTAGGAAGCAGAAATCATCAAAGGGCCATTGTTTAACCTGCCACACACTGCACCAAACTGAATCAAACATCTTCAGTGAAAGCAATTTGTGTGGATCCTTTCATTGCTTATAGGAATCCACTTTTAGGCATAAATTTATTTGCCAAAAAACATCCATATTTAACATTTCTACTTGGTACAGACCTACCATTTCGCAAAAGCTTAATTGACTATTAGTTAATTCAATATGAAGTTGTTACATGAATTTATACTCTCATTAGGATTTGATGGCCATTGCACTTTATTTTAAAGTTTAGTATTGTAGGATCCGTGAAGCTTTTCATCGTCTTGAAACTAGGGTTTCAGTTTGTTGTTTATTTGTGTCTTTTTTCTTGTTTAGTCAGGTTTCAATAATGAAACACAGGGACCTTTTTTTAAGCTGCCAGACCCAAGCAAAATAAAACGCAAAGGCAACCTGCTGAATAGGACTGGCTTTTCTAGCAGCCCTAAAATAGCTATTCCATGAAATTCAGATGACAAAAAATAGGTGAGTTATTGTAGCATCTAAAGGAATCTATAAGAAATAATGTTATGATTTGCTGAGGAAACGTATAAGCAGCATATTACAGAAAGCAAGAATTTTCTTAGAGTGCTTGTCATATAATCGAGACTTGATGCATTAAATATTACTTTTGGAATCTGTCATGAATATAACTCTAATCGAGTTGAGAAATATGTACACTATTGATTCAAATAAAAAGTTATGAGAAAAAAATGAAAAGTAAAACTTCCACTCCTTTCAGGAAAGCGAATTAATGCAGGTTCCTGGCGACTTCCTCCCTCAAAAATCAGACAGGGGCAAAGTAAAGGCAGAGGAAGCTTCGATTCCTGCAGTCAGCAAAATTAACAATCAACTCAACTGGATCCCCCGTGGGAAAATGCAGGGGCCTGAACTATTATGTGGGGACAGTGAGAGAAGCTTCTGAAGATCTTTAAATGTTCCTGTAACATTTTCTCCTTTATTATGTTCAGATAATTACTGTTTTCCCTTGAACTACCAAAGTTGCAGCAATGCAGTGATTTAGAAAACAAACAGGCTACACAACTAGAGGGAAGGACAAACACCAAGAAATCAAAAAAGATGGGCTGAGGAAGGAAGGGACAGGTGGGGCCCATCAGTTGTTTTTAGGCAGTTTAAGCAGGCATCCCCAACCTCCAAGGCTGCAGACAGGGCCCCTAGGAGCAAAGCTCCACCTCTTCCCAGCACAATCCTCTCAGGTCCTAATGCTCCTGTGATTGGACAGAAAGTGGAGCTTCACTTCCGTCTCCCCTCTTGTTGCTGTACCCTGCAACAACCTAACAATCTGATGCCTAATGTATAACAGGACCATCCCAACGCATGCGTGTGCGCGTGTACACACCACCCACCTACCCCCACACACACCCCATTATCTTTGAGAGAACGATCTTCAATTAAACTGGTCCCTGGTGTCAGAAAAGTCGGGCCCCACTGTCTCAGAGCTTCCGGCTCCTCCCTTCCTATATCCCCTGAGTCATCGGATTCCGTGCTCAGAAGACAGTCCACTCCTGAGGCAGCTTCTCCAACAGGCACAGATGCGAACAGGACCTGTGATGTGAGCAGACGAGATGGCCAGTGGGACAAGCAACGGTTTAGATGTTTGTCCCTTTCTGCCTGGATTTTCATAATCACCTCTGGCCTTCAACTCTTCTCCAGCGCCCCCAACAGGCAGAAATTGATACTTTCCAGGGAAACAGCACTTGCACATCAAACCTCAGACACACAAGCTATGCAACTATTGATAAGAAAGATTTAGACGGAACACTCTAGAACACTCGAAGTGCGTGAACCGGTGATGCAATTTAAAATAAACACCAGAGTGCATTTCTCCTTCTAAAGTAAGACACCAGCACTACAAGACCAGAGAAATAAGTGATATACATGAAAATATTAGTTATTAAAACAGAATGGCCAACATAAAGGTTATAGTAGAAATCATAAATGCTGGCATGCATATGCTTGAAGAATGAAGGACTGGTTTGCAAGATATTATTGAAGAAATTTTCTAGATTACAGCTTAAAGAATAAAGATATAGAAAGATTCACATGGAATGTAACATTAAAGGTATAGAAAATTGAAGACCTCAGGCTGAAAGATGGGTAGAGTGTTAAACAAGAGGTGAAGGGAAACACATCACTCAACCCATGCAGTAAAATTCAGGGCTATCAAGGGGAGGGATATGCCAAAAATATTCAGAGTAAAAATATCTCTGTAAAAATCTCATATAAACCTAGTGGTTATGGAGAGCAGCATAAAAATTTGTTTGCCAAATTTCTTAGTAACACTTGATGTAAAGGTACTGAGCAAGTAATTTGATAATATTACAGCATATGCAGTCAAACATACATACACACACACACACACACACACACACACACACACACATTCTTGAGTGTGTAAGATTTCAGAACTTTTGCTAAAAAGCCACCCAAAGAACTTACTCTTGAAAGAGGAATTTAAATTACAGGAGAAGGGGAAGAGGCGGGAAATAGAAGGACGTGGAGGAGCAGGACTGGTGATCAAATAGACGAAAATAAACGATCTCCGATTATACAGAGCTTAAGCACATTTACAAGGACTTGTTACATCATGTCCCTTTCCACAGCTTCCCACCATTGCTGGAATAAAATCCAGAAGATTCTACAAGTCTCCGAATGATCTGTTCTGGTCTTCATTCCTTTTCTCCCTCGTATGTTTCATTTTCACCAAACTGGTCCCTACTGACACCCGCCCAAAGGCTCTGGGGAACCTAGGCATTCCCCTTTCCCTGCCACGATCCTCCTCTACTTATGTGTAACGCCTTCATAGCATTCATATTTTAGCTTAAAATATCTGCACAGCAGAGAGGCTTTGGTGAATCACGTTTTATTCACAACCAAAGATACCAGTGCTCTGATATTTCCCTATGCCACCGCTTCGGCAACACTTAACACCGTCATTTTTGTGCCAACGCATTACTGAATGGAACAGCCTGGAGCATGGACACACACACACACACACACACACACACACACACACACACACACACACACAAATAGCACAGTTTGGGCATCCGAGATTTACCTTTGTAGCCTCAATTTCCTCATCTGTAATAATATTGTTTCCTTTTGTCTTTCACAAGCTTGCTAGGATTGAAGGACGAGCTCACTATGAGTTAATCCAGGTGAATAAGCCAAGGATCGTGTCAGCACGTAGCAGGCAAGTGGTGATGGCAATGGAGAAGATGCGGTTGTAGACGTTCCTTCCTGAGCTCCCTACCCCAGAGACAGAGCTACGGGCTCACACTGCTACAGGTGGAAGGCCTCAGTTCCCCGCCCTTCCTTGCTTCTTATCACAACACCCGGGTGTCGTATTCAGGTCAGAAAACCACTTGAACTCCATCTTGATGATTATGACAACGCTATCAGGCCTGCCAGATTAAAGCCACTGTGGTCTCCGTGCTCAGGCAGAGTAGATGGTACAGATGATGCTTAGGTAACCCAGAATCTGTTTTGTTTCTTGCATAGAATTAATTTTGGGATAGCTTCCATTTCATTAGAGGAGCACTTTAAAACAGGTCAAGTGTAACCAAGACTAAATTGAAAATGCATTATTCTATTTTGGTAAGCCCTCTAAGCTGATACATATTTAATGCAATTTTAAAAAGAAGTTCAAATGTCAGGCAGACTCCTTTAAGGAAACAAATGTCTTAAGTCTCACACTAGGTAATTTTAGAATAAACACTCAGTATATCTCCTCAACTATCCTGAACCATTTTCTGGGCAGAAAAAAAAAAGCTATTTGTGTAAGTTATGTGGAATAATGCTGACAGCAGTACTGTGAATATTGTTTTCATTATTGTGTCTCCTTGGGACTTACTTCATGCTTCCAGGAATATCTTGTATTTTTCTATGTTTTCTTTCACTATTTTGGATTCTTAGAACTAAGAGAGTTTAATAAAATTAGGTTTCTGACTTGCTGCTTGTCCACAGATTAAGTGTTTTAACACTTACTACGGTTGTTCAGTCAACTAGACAACTGCAGTAATTTCTAACTTTTCACTTAGTAGAAAAACAACTTCTTGTAAATAAAATCATCTTCTTTGGTAGTAAACACTACTCAAAAAAGGAATGCTTTATTTCTATAATCGTCTTGATTTGCCACAAATGGCTGCATAGACTAATAAATCGGGTATTTAGGCATGTATGTCTCCTTGGCATGAGATCTGCACAAGAAACAGGCGTGTACAGCGTCACTGTAAGTAGTGCCCATAAATCACTAAGTGCAGGTTTGGCTTTTGCAGTACCCAAATCAAGTGAAAGAGGGGACAGCTAAAGTTGCTTTCCTTCCTGACAGACTTTTGGAAGAATCTAAAATGAGAATTTCTGGACCTCATTTTTAAACATGTGCCATGGAACAAGAAATCATTAGATTTTTAGAAATATTTTACTTCATATGAAGATATTCCAACTATGTTCCTTTTCTAGAAGAAAATCTTGAGCATTTATGCTGCAACAGCGTATCTCAGATTTGTATCCCAGATTCTCCTTTCTGGGCACTATTGCCACGGAGAAACCCAGGGGGCATAGTGCGCCCGGTTCCTCTGCTCCTGTGCTCCTGTGAGTGGTTGGGGCAGCACAGAGACCCAGCTGGCATCTTGGTAATAAGGGAGAATCCTCAGTATCCATCGTATTAAGCTTCACTCATCTACCACACACACCTTCAAGTCCTACATTTGTTATTTTCCAAGTGACAGTTAGCTCATGTTCATCACTGGACCATTGCCATAGCCTTTAACTATTTCCATCTTGTATGAATTTTCCTAAATTGATTAGCGATGGTGTTGTTACTGCAGCTCAGACCTTTTCCTGTTACTTTACTGTTCTGAGTCTTCAATGTTCTGTCGAACTTTCTTAATAAAGTTCTACTCTTTACCTTATTCCGAGAACCTGTATATGGCTCCCTCCCGACTTAGCCCACAGCCACATCTCTCTTGCTTCCCAATTGCGATGGTTTGCTCCTTACCACTCACAGATCTAGAGCATCCAGAACATGCCATGCCCTTTGGTTCCCCTCTGGCTTTGAACATATTGCTCCCATTTTAAAAATTATTCTATCTTTCAAAATTCAGCTTGGGTTTACCTTGCTCAGAAAGCCATTCTGGATTCTACAGGTAATTTGGATCCTTGTTCTTTTTGTAGCATCCTGTTATCTGTCTTGTATCTTTATCATAAACCTAGGGACACTTTATCCAAAGTTGATGATGATTAGTGCTTTTATCTGGGTCAAACTTGGCAATCTATTTTAGTGCTAATCTCTAACCCTCCCTACATGCTAAAGAGCTCTATTTTCTGGAGCATGGTTTTCTTTGAAACTACTATTTTTTTTTAAATTTTTTTGTGGCTTAGCCCGAGTAATTTTTCTCCTACCTCTTTTGCCTTTGTTGCATTATCCTAGGGCTTGCCAGACTTTTTTCTGTGAAGTTACAGATTTTTCTTGCCTCTCTATCTTTAGATGTCTGAGATTTTTTTTGTTAACACGTGCTTACACCCCAGAATCTCATTTATTTTTAGAACGACCACCTATGTAGAATAAGTCCCAAATCTCTATTTCTAAATTCAGACTAGTGTTTCAACTGGATCCACTGTGACACAATTCCTTCATGATATTTATAAAAATGTGTCATTATATCATTGCATGAGTTTATGACTGCCTATGTGACCCATTCCACCGTAAATTTTATTGCTCATTGATGTGTTCCTAGGTATTTGGCTCTGGTAATTTACGTGTGTGTGTGTGTGTGTGTACACGTGGGTATAGGTAGGCAGGTGAAAGTGGGTAGATGTGTATGTTATTTATATATATTAGATATTCATAGACATTTACTGCTTGGCTGAATCATAATCAAATCATCTGGGACCATCTGATCATCTTGTTTCTAAGCTGTACGATGTTTTTAAAAGCTGTGTTACTAGCCTGGTGATATAGCTCAGTAGTAGAGTACTTGCCTACCATGCATTAGGCCCTGAGTTCAAATCTCTAATACTGTAAAAAAAAGGACTGTATTATTATTATCAATATGTCTATATAGGATGTGCTAAAAGATGCCTTTCCCAAAACGAATTTTGTGATTTTTCTACGCCATAGCTATCAGTAAGCTATGCAAAGAGGGGAAGGAAGAGAGGAGAGAAGTGGTATTAGACGAGGCTAAGAAAACGCTTTCATTCGATCCAAGTAAGAGAAGATGTGGGAAGACAAAGATATTGCAGAACTGGTGCAAACAGTTGTGAAGATTATACACTGTACCTCTGGAAGCCACTCACATCATAAACATTATAGTTCAGTATAATAAAACACTACTCAGTCAAGTAATAATAAAATAGCTTATTCTAAGGAATCAATGTATCATGACCACTGATTGACAAGTGGAAGGGTACTCCCTCGAGCGAGCAGTGCCTTTTCCTACTTAGCCCAGAGGCACCCTATGGATTGTGGTACGGCTGCCTTGCTGTCTAGATTTTGGTGGGCATGAATGCAGAATGTGGAGAGACAATTAGCTAAAACAAGACATGTTTCCCCTGATGAGGATAAAGGGTTCATGTTTCCTGAGAGCTTAAACATTCTTGAAAGGAATCGGCCTTCCTACTGGAGCAAAGTAACATTATCGGGAGAGCTCTGTGTGTACTTGCTGTACATACAATGGCTAAATAATGAATTATCCCCAAATTTAGTGGCTTAAAATGATGGGATTTACTTCGTTTATAAATACATCTTCAATCTGGACAGGGATCAGCGTGGATAAACCTTTGAGTTCCATTTGGTGTCAGCTAAAGAGGTCTTCGGGCTGGGACAGGAGCCATGTGGGGTTTGCTCACCCCGGGCCTGCCAGCTGGTCTGGGAAGACTCAGACAGCTGCGTCTCCTCAGGCATCTCTCTTTCCTTGTCTTTCTATGGGGACAATATGATCTTTCCAACAGGGCGCTTGAGGGCAGCCAGAATTCAGAAGCAGCAACTCAGAGCTCATAAGGTATGTGTCATGATCAAGAGGCAATCAGGCAAAGGTGCGTAACCTTTTATGATCAAGTCTTAGAAGTCACATAGTGATTCTTCTTCTATGTTCTATTGATCAAGGAATTTATAGAGGTCCCCCAACAGTGTCTGTTCTCCGTGTCAGAAGAACACGAAGAAGAGAATGGAGTGACAGAGATACCAACTGGAAGGAAAGGTGCTCATGTCAGGGCAATTCCAGGCTTCAGAAAACTAAACCAGAAAGTTAGACATCGCATGTTTTCTCTTACACGAGTGATCAAAAAGTCAGTCAATCATCAATGAACAACAACAACAACAGAAAGAGACTTCACAGGAAACTAGAAGATTGAGTTTCAGAGATAAAGGTATGAGCAAGCGGGGAAAGAGAGTCTGATAGCAGACTTTTAATAATATTACCAGGGAAAATTATATATAATGGGATTTGCCTTTTTAAATTTTGAAGTAAATTTGTGACCTACAAACTACATAAAATTTGGGGTTCCATGTAATGTTTTGATATACAGACACATTATTTAATGTTCTAATTAGGTTAAGTGTATTTACTTTCTCAAATACTCATTTCCTGAGAGTGAAAACATTTGTCGTCTGTTTTCTGAGATATTCATCATCACTATCTAGTGTCACCTTCCTCTGTGACAGCACATGGCATCCTCCTGTTCCTACCCAACTATAACTTGGTGCCCACTGGTCAACATCCTCCTAAAACACCCTCCATCTACTTTCCTTATCCCCCATGGTCACCATTTCATCACAGATTCTGAGATCAACTATTTATCTTACAAATGTAATTGAGATCAGATAGCATTATCTTTCTGTGCCCAGCTTCTTTTACATAACACTTTGACCTCCAGTTCTGATTACTTTGGAGACAGTTCATTTGTCCTTTAACTATAGGAATCCTATAGCCCTCAGGATGCTACTTCATCATGTATCCCACAGGAGAAAAGTCAATGATGGCCTTGGACTGGTACTTCAGAGTGTGGACAAATAACTCTTGGAATACAATACTTAAGTTAAACATCCAGACTCTGCCATTCTTTTGCGATTTAGGGTGAATCATCTAAGCACAGCCTTAGTTCTATAATCTTTAAATCGTAAATCTGTCTCCCGTCACGGTGTGTGAAAAGACACGTACAGAGCCTGCTAGGATCCTGGACACAGAGCAGGCGCTCGGTATCCTTGTTAATAAGATATCACAAAGTTCCGACAACAAGAAGCTCAGAGTCCAATCCTAACAAGTCACCAACCAAGTCATTTTCGGTATAAGATGTCTTTTCCTCAGACATAAATTTTTAAAATTAATTTTGTTATGTATTAAGCATCAAGTAAAGTTGTCATTGTCACTTCCGCAGAGCAGGTTTGTCTACAGATTATATATATTGTTGAGGTTCTTCCCTTGGATTCCTACAGGGGTGAACAGAGACTTCAGGGAGCAAGGTATGTGGAAAGACGGAGAGATGCACTATAGTCCGTGTAATATTTTTTCCTCAGATATCCTTCAATTACCCTGAATAAGTTCTTACCAAGTCTTCTCTATAATAACTCTGAGTTTTTGCATGCCTATATTGAAAAACTATGGCTTCCTGGGTAACATGTCATATTTAGTATTTGAAACATAAGTGGTCAATAAGTGCTATTATTATTTTAATCTTTTTTTACTTTCAGAAAAGACTCAACTTACACAAGAAAAATGTATTTGTACAGTGCGATCCCATTGACAAAATGAGTGGGCTATTGTTCTGTTCTTGGAGCGTGTAACCTTTTGCAAACCAAACTCCCATTAGAAGCCTATCCAGATTGTAAAAGTCACCTTGAGAAACATGGGTTAGGGCTCTTCCAATTTTTATTAGCTCTTGAGCAAACATTTTGTCTAGTTCTTTAGAAGAATCATTGCAAAAATTATTTTTGTATTTAATTTTTCTTCTTTTAAACAGGATCATCTTGAAATAGTGCAAACACCAGGAATTGGGGAACCAGAAAAGTTCTTAGTAAAGAACTGTAACTATTGGGTAATGTCGAGGCTTTTAAGATTAATAAAATTTTCCAGTGATAAGAAACCCTGTTCTTTTTATCTAGCACTGACCACATGCAAAAGATCTTTGCTGAGTATATAAGTATTGCATTATAGTTTGGATAGCAAAATTTTTCCTTCTGATAGAAGTCTGAGATGATCTATTAGTTATACTATTTTCAGGTTCTGAAAGGAAAATACACCGATTAGACCTGAGAATTTCGGTGGATTATAAGGGCGGGCACTCTTTCACTCTGTCCCTCTAGCTCTTCACAGATGGATGGTGGCAAAAAAGTATTCTCTTAACTTTCCCTTTTCCTTGCTTTAGAGGAAAGATGAGCTGCGGAACAAGGCACATGTTTATTGAATTTCATCTTAAATTGGTCTATTTCTACGTCGCTATTTCTTCATACAGCAATGGTTGTAAACTTTAATGAAATGAGAATCAAATGAGGGAATACATAATGTGTCTCTGCAGTAATTAGCAAGATAGGGATTTGACAATTATCCAGTTAATCTGATCAACAAAGACAGCCAAAATGGGTAGTTTAGGTCTCAAAGTGGATTTATTTGGCCTAGTCAATGCAAATTGACTATGCACATTAATTACATTAACAACACAGCTGCCAACATTCTCCTCACTGTAGGATACATGGAAAAAGTTCAAAAATAGGGGGTGATGAAGGACACAAACCAGACAAATTGTAGATGGCAGCAAGGAACCAGGTAAACATGGCACTAAGAAGCACACAAGCAGAATCCAACTCACTTGAAATTTGCCTAAAAAGAAAAACACCTAGACTCATGGAAATTAAAATGAAAAATGAGTATCAGCCTAAGGAAAGAGAATGAGAGAGGCAGAAAGATGAGAGGATGTCACCCTGTGAAAACGATGTCAACTCATCATCATTTTTTTTAAAGAAATTAAAGGTGATCCAAACCCTAAGCTCTTTGGCTTTTGACTGCAAATGCCTCTTAAATGCCTTGATGTATTCACACCAAGTGGTGTCCAAGCTCTTGACTTACCTGTCTTACCTGTCTCACAGTTGACAAAAGTCAGGAAACCTACTGTCATGTATTGCGATATCTACAAAATAATATTTTTTTCCTAAAAGAAGATGAAGGTAAATACACAAGGGTGTTAAAGATGATGTGAAATTAAAAAGTTTTTGTAGTTTATCAATTTCAAATACATTCAAGGAAAACAATGCCAATTAGTCTTCAGATCTATTTTGTTCTGTTTATAGCTGCAGAAATCCAGAGAAAAAAGGTTGCGCTTGCTTATAGTACCAATAAATCACATTTGTTTATCACTTTTGAGTATTATTTTTTATCCCCGCCAGTCTAAATCTCCCCAACAAATTAATTATGAATAGCTGGACTTTGCATATGTATGTTCCTATTTCATTTGAGATGAGTTATACTAAAATTTACAAATATCTGCAAAGATTAGAAATAAATGGAGTAAAATCAATCTCATTTAAAATAAATCCCTTCTATTGGAAACTACACAAAAACTTCAAGGTTGATTTTTGTATCTTCTCTGTGTGATCTGACAGATGGTCAGTGAGGAGGGTTGATTTCCATCTCTGGCACCACAAATCCACGTTATTCATTTGCTTTCAGAATTCTAATGAGAACCAAATACTGGCTCACTTTCCCTTAAGATTAAACTCAGAAAAACAACTTCCAACATTACCACAGTTCCACAGTTACAGCAGTTAGAGCTGTGTCAGATTCCGTGGGGCCTATTCCATGGTCAGTCAGTTCAGTTACATGGAAATGACTTTACGCTTTTATATAGCTGCAATTGATTTAAAATTAAATAGGCACCTGTGGCCAAGGGGTACCAAACTGGATAGTGAAGTTTTAGAATCGATCATTAACTCCTTGCTATCGAAAATTCACCAGTGTGGAGTTCCACCTGGCTCCAACAGTGAATCTTTCATATCATGACATGAACCACCAAGATTCTGAGAGAAAGACCCCCCCATAATATCTGTGGATAGATAAGAACTAAGTATATTTAAAAGGCAAAATGTCCTAAATTTATCTTGAACGTCTAATAGTATGTACTGTAGAAAGAATTTTTTAAAAATAAAAAAGTATAATATTGAAGAATTTTAGTTAAACATATATATATATATATATATATATATATATATATATATATATATATATCGCCACTGCCAGTGTTACTCATTTAACTGTTGCCTTCATCTTCTTCTCCCTTTTCCTGAATATCCTCTTCCAATGAGCAGTCAGTGTGGCATTTTTCCTGAGCTTTTTTTTTTTTTTTTGCGGGGGTGGGGTGGGGTTGTTTTTGGCTGGCGTCTTAGTTACTTTTGATTTTGTTGTTGCTGGGACACAATAGCCAAGATTCCCAGTTTAAGGGAGAAAAGATTTCTTTTAGCTCACAGTTTCAGAAGGGCACAGCCCCCATGGCAGCTGGCAATGGTAAGCGCACGGTAGAGTCATAGCTGCAGAAAAAAGTGGCGTGGAGGATGTAACAGCAAGTGAAGAAGGAAGGGCGCCGCTGTCCTTCCAGCTCATGTCCCCGTAACCCGCAGTTCCAAGCAGGCTTCATCTCTTAGCAAAACATAGCTCCATGTGTATGCATGGCATCCACTCATAACATAAAGACTTAATGCCAACGGTAATCTCATTCCCCTTTGTTTTTGGTTTGAGAACGAGCCTATAGTATCAATCCTGAATTTCAGCACTCTAAGCATATTGTTTCTTAACAACTGACTACATTGAACTTATATTGTTTTGGCTCTGAAAGCAATCCTGACTGACAAGGTAAAGGCGGTGGTACTATGATTGTAGACATTAAGTTATATTACAAAGCAGCAGGTTTAAAAATTATGTGGCACTGGCATAAAAAGAGATGGGTTGACCAGTACAACACAGCTGAGGATGTAGGCAAAGTACCCTCAGCTCCCTGATCTTCGATAAGGGATCCAATAGCATACACCGGTAAAAGGACAGTCTCTCAATTCATGGTGCTGGAAAAAATGAATATTCACATGCAGAAGAATGAATCTAAACACACACCTATCACCGCGCAACAAAATCATATCAAAATAAATCGAAGGCCTAGATATTAAAACTGAAACACTAAACCTTCTGGGAGACAAATTAGTCAAAAATCTAAAGTATGTAGGTGTAGGTGTGGACTTTCTTAATAAGACACCCAAATGCAAACGTTATAATTCCTGGAATCAACCAATAGGGTTACATGAAATTAAAAGTGTTGACATGGCAAAGGAAACTATCAAGAGTGAAAAGAGAATCAACAGAATGGGAAAATATTATTCACCACTTATACCTCAAATATGAGGCTAATAACTAGAATATATAAAGATTCAAAGACCCGATGAAAAAAATGGGCAATGGAAATGAATAGGCGATGCTCAGATAAAGTTCAAACGGCCACAATATACATGAATAGATGTTTAACATCCTTACCCATTAGAGAAATGAGAATCAAAACATCCTAAGGTATTACCTAACCCCAGAGAGAATGGTGCACATCAAGAACTCAAGAAGTCCAACCCCAACCCAATGCTTGTAAGGCTGTGGGAAAAAGGAACCTTCTTACATTGCTGGTAGGATTGTAAACTGGTACAACCACTATAGAGGTCAGTATGAGAATTCTTCAAAGGCAGAAAATCAATAACCCCTTTGATCCAGTGATACCTCTTCTGGAAATCTTTCCAAAAGAGTTAAAAGCAGCACGTAAAAAAAGATAAATGTATGTACACCAATGTTTAGAGCAGCACAACTAACAATAACTAAAATGCGGAAGACATCAAAATAGCCATCAACAGACCAATGGATAAAAATATGGTGGCATATGTGCACAATGGAGTACTACTCATCTATAAAGATGGATACTTTCGAGGCTTTTGTAGGCAAATGGATGCAACTTGAGACTACCATGCTTACTGAAGTGAGTCAGACAGAGAAGATTAACTATCAAATGGTTTCTCTATTATAATAGACCCAGATTATAGCTGGAGGGATAGTGGGAGTGTCAAAACAGGAAAGGAAGAGAATTTGTAACTCTGATGTGATGTATATCTACACAAAAAACTCAAGTTCAATGTAAACATTATGTGTTCCATATATACATGTTAACAAATCAGGAAATAATTATTTTGGCTCTGGATGTTGAGACTCATCCTGTTGATAGCAGCGCGGCACGTGCGAATAGCACAAAGACAACTATGCACTGGAAGAACACTGTATCTGTATCATTTGAGTACATTGTCAGAGGAGACCAAATTAGCATTCCTAAGTTTTCAGGGGAAAAACTGGGACTTAGTTACTGACAATAAAGATGGGGTTAAAAAAACTGTTAATAAAAACATGCAGCTAAATGGTATAGGATGCTGAAATATCGTTCAATAGTCCAATGGATACAAAAAACGTGGTAATGTACACAATGGAGTACTACCCTGCTATAGAGAGAGATGGGTTTGAGGCATTTGTAGGTAAATGGATACAGCTTGAACGCATCCTACTGAAGTGAAGCGAGTCAGGCTCAGAAGGCTTAACATTGTATAATTTCTCTGACATAAAAAACCCCAGAATATAAAGAAATAATAGTCAAATGGGTAAAATGTTGGGAGTCAAAGGGGATGAGGAAGGGGGGAGGGTAAAAACGGGGAAAGGGAATGTGAAATTAATGCAATATAGATGTGCACAGTATTCTCAAGTTCACTGTAATTATTGTATATCGTACATATTTATACTAATAAAAGGGGAAAATATTGAGCCAAATTTAGTTTTAAAGATAAGTCCTTTGTAATTATGCAAATGTTTTTTTCATTAAAAAGAACTGCCAACTCTTCAACTGAAGAATTGTACAAGCCTGTACGAGTTGAATATGTTTCTATTGGTGAAAGAAGCCTCCAAGTAAGGGTTGCATCATTGAAGGACCACGTTAGGGAGGGAAAATGAATACATTTCATAGGATGCTTCACATATTACTTGCAGAATGCCTCACAAAGACTCCAATATAATTTAAAAGGCTAAGCCAAATCAGCATGCTTATTTACAGATTTCATCACTGACTGAGCGACTATTGTGAAAAAGTCAAAGTGTCAATGCAACAAATACAACTTTGACATATAACTGCAGTCAGTGACTATAGAAAGAAATACAGCTGGAGAGAGGGCAGATCCACATTATGGCTTCTGGCCACCGTAAGTATTTATAATCTTCTCAGAATGCTATTAAACATTGGAGGTTTTGAACAGCAGCAAGACACTCCCAAAATATACTCCAACAGGGTTAGCCTGGCTGTGTGAGAG